>JACEGR010001230.1:0-181551 GCA_014170235.1 Listronotus bonariensis | reverse complement strand
TCCAAAAAGCACGCAGTGAAATACAGGGTGGCTCAAGTATCCGAAGAAGTCTATAAAATTTCTGTTGTTCAATAAGTTACGGAAAAACGTTTGGCCTAAAAGTTGTAGTACATATTTATAATATATGTCTAAAAATATTTTGGATCACCGGATGGTGCGTCGCCGAGCCTAACATAGGAAATCCCATGTATATTTTAAGGGGTTAATTATTAGCTTCCCTGTATATTTTACAGAAAAAATGTAAAACTTTTTGAAGAGACAAATCTGACAAACCTTCGTGCCAAGTTTCAAAAAATTTTAATAAGCGAATCTTGAATTATTCAATTAAATGCATTTAAATCGTTTATTTCAGAAACCAGCCAACTGACATTTTTGGTGAAAATAAGATTTACAGCGATTTCCAATTGTATTATTGTCATCTATCATGCGCCTGTATGTGTTTAATTTTATGAGAAAAATTGTGTTTGGTGCAGAACCCAGTCAAGGGACGATTTATAATGTGCTTCTGAAGTAAATTTTATGCTGGTTCTTTGGTAACCCTGTAATGTTTACTTCGCCAAACAGGTCTAGCATGCCAAAATAATTCTCAGTCAGTAAAACAGACCGTTTTACTGACCAGAGATACAGGGTAGTAAAGTTAAAATATATATGACATAGGTTTAATTGAATTTTTCACCTAAGGATTTACACTTTCAGAAATAAGCATCTAATTTTTAAACACCCTGTATAGCTTGGACCTTGCCGTACAGGAAATATATATTTTTTTAAATCCAGACATTTAAAAACGTTTGCTTAAATTAACTGTACCAATACCTTTTTATGTAAAATATAATGAAGAATAAGAATTTTTATCTAGAAATTATATGTGGGTGGCATAAAGAAGTTTTTTAGAGTTTACAATAAAATTAATGACAAATTTCTAATCTCTCACCTCCCAAAAACCCTTTTAGCCAATTATTTTGACAATACACTCATGACTAAGACAATTATTTATAAAAAACTAAAACTAGAACAAACTTTTAACACCCTGTCTCTCCAAAATCATCCAGTTTTAGACAAAGGTTAGTTGGGTTAGATCGTCATATTTTAGCCTCAGGAATTTGTCGTAGTATTTTTACTTGCACCTTTTAGAGATAATTTATTTTATTGCAGAAACAAGTCAAGTGCAAATATATATATATATATATATATATATATATATATATATATATATATATATATATATATATATATATATATATATATATATATTTTAACAAAATAATAGCATTAAAGGGTTAATACAAAAAAAACATATGTGTTAAAAAGTTAATAAGTACTTTTCTAATTTTTTAGGCCAAAATCTTTATTAATTTTAGAGATAGAAAGTTTTTGTCGTTTACCGAAAATTTAATTAAGTGTACTTAACAAGTTTCTAAAATAAACGATTCAATTGCAAAATTATCAAATTTTCGGTTCAGGTAAAACCCAACAGACAGCAGCCACCAGCAAATAACTTGTTATAAGGCTGTTACTGATTTATTGACACTTTTCCTCAAGTCGGTGACAACATTCATTTTACAGGTGCCTGTTTGGTTTTACCTGAACCGAATATTTGGTAATGTTGCAATTACATTTGGTTGAATAATTCAAGATTCGCTTATTAAAATTTATCGACACGGCGGTTTGTCATATTGGTCTCTTCAAAAGGTTATCTTACATTTTTTCTGTAAAATTTACAGGGAGCCAATAATTAACCCCTTAAAATTTACATGGGCTTACCTATGTTCCGTTCGGCGACGCAGCACCCGGTATTCAGGGAGTCCTAAACAAGGGTAATGCATGAAGTTTTTTAATGCTATCACCACTGACTTGGATGGATTGCCAATGGTTATCACTTGTAAATTAAGAGTTACATTACGTGGGCGAAAAACGGGTTTGTGCGCTTCGGCACCGATCAACACCCGGCGTCACCGAAGGTAGATGCGCTTGCGCCAAACGGACTAACGGGCAGGATTTATTAACGCTCTCTGACTTTTCCGTTTAGAGCACGGTAAGGTACAGTGAGCCAGTATCGTATTTGGCCATGGCTTTTAAATACGCATGCATAAAAATGTGAATTATCTATGGGTAACACCTTTTTTTTAACACGCTTTTATTAGCTTGGCTTGTATGTATGTATGTATTTAACGGAATCTCTAAGCTTAATTTTCACCAACTTCCAGCGATCGATTTCTTTGAAACTTTGCACACGTATCAAGGACCCATAACAATGCAATAATCTGCAAACAGTATCCCGTTATCCTGATTAGGTCGCCAGGATAAATAAATTCCTTTGTAGATTTTCTGTAGGAGAGTAACAGAGAAAGAGCTAGTACGCGATCTACGCATGCGTGGAGTTTCGGACGTACTCTCAGCATAAGGATGGCAGAAACTTGTTCGGAGTAGTTGCGTTCTGAAACCCCATGCAACAGTGAAGCTTTAAATGAAATGATTAGATTACAAAATAGTTCGTGAAACATTTCAATATCACATGTCCGCAGAAAACTAATTGATATATATCAAACTAAAAATGAAAAATAAATAATAGTTAACTAAAAAACACGCTCTTATATGCAACCGAACTAAAAAGTAGAAAATTATTTTTCCATTACAAAGAGTTTGTATTACAGTAATAAAAGGTCAAACAATGAATCATAATTATATACCTCAAAATAGAATTATAATAAAATTTAAGATAATAATAGAATAATTCACTTCAGAATAAAAGTGTGGGGTGCTTATTAATATATTAAATGTTATAATTATTTCATTTGTAAATACCTATGAGGGAAAAGTTATAAAAAATCGTAAAATGCACCCCACGCTTTTTACTCTGAACTGAATTATTCTGTTATTATCTTAAATTTTATTATAATTCTATTTTGAGGTATATAATTATGATTCATTGTTTGACCTTTTATTACTGTAATACAAACTCTTTGTAATGAAAAATTATTTTCTAATTTTTAGTTTGGTTGGATATAAAAGCGTGTTTTTTAGTTTTTTAAAACTATTATTTATTCTTTTAAATGCAAGGGCTTAATTGGTAAAATAGAGCTTACTATGAAAAATTTTAAATCCAAGATGGCCGCCGCCACAAAATGGCGGATTAAATATTTTTTTCTACAACTAACTTAATATAGGTATCAAATGAAATGGCTTGATTCGCAGAATAGAGCTTACAATAAAAAAATAAAATTCAAGATGGTCGCCGCCACAAAATGGCTGATTTTATCTTTTTTACAACTACCTTAATATAGGTATCAAATGAAAGGCATTGGAAGGATAGAGAGTAGAATGAAAAAAAATAAAATCCAAGATGGCTACCGCCTCAAAATGGCAAATTTCATGTTTTCCACAAATTACCTTAATATAAAATCATTGGTTAGTTCTGGTTAGTTATAAGGTTTGTTCCAGCAGGCTGTCAGAAATGTTTGCAACCGTTCGGATTCTGCGCACGTCAAATTTGTCGTTCCAGCAGTGCCATGTTTCAAACATAATACAATTGTTTGTTGTTCCAGCAGTAGTTTTAAGATGTTGGAAACATGTTAGAAACTGTTTGAAAAGTTTGCAAACTTTCTTCAAACATTACTGGCAATTTTTAACATAACCTTTCTTGTATTGACGTATTAGCAGTATGCACGCCTTGTTTATTTTTCGTTCCAGCAGAAAACTGTTGCCAACATTTCTGACTAATGTTTGTAACAATTTCTGCGTTTTACGATTGTTGCTAACATGTTTCCAACATTCTGCTGGAACAAACCTATAGTGAGGCATTAAATGAAGGCAGGAATGAGAAGTTTCAATAATTAACAAAACTAAAAACTTGAAAATAAATTATATAAACAAATATATGTTAAACGGGTTTATTGTACCAAAAGCTAAAAAATAATTCGTCCTAGCTACCAAATAGCACCAATCTTTTCATTAATCCAGGGTATTGATCTGGCAAATAATAAAATCGTTGGACACCTCAAATTTCTATCATAATATTTACTCAGGATACGGTAGGTTGTCTTATTAATACCCCAGATTGATAAGAAGATTGGTGGTAGCTAGGACATACCGAATTATTTCATAGCTTTTAATACATTAAAACCGTTTAACATACAATTTTTTTATCGCATATGCTCGATTTTCTCCATAAGCTTCAATACAAAAACCCTTTATTTTAAATGGCCATATCTCTTTTAATAATAAAACGGTTGTTAAGACAATTAAAAAAAAAGAAAATGTTAGAGATAGGTGAAGCTATAACTTTGGCGTAACCGATGTTATTTATTGTTAACAATATATCCTACAGGGTGATTAAAAGCTTTTGGCAAAAATAAATAATTTTTAATCACTCTGTCTGATGTGCTGTTAAAAGGCAGTAAATCTTATTTGCAAATAAATTATAACCTTACTTATTTGTGGTGTTTTATCATCACATATTTGATTACTCTCTTTTAAAAGCACATCATACAGAAATATAAAAAAATATATATTTTTTAATTGTCCTAAGAACCTAATTATTAAGAGATATGATGATTTTAAATTAAAACATTTTTGTATTTAAGCTTATGGAGAAAATCGAGCATATGCGATAATTTTGGCGGGTTGTGTATAATTTATATATAATACTTATCTAGGTGTTTCAAGCACTACAAGTTTTTAAACATACAGTGTGGACGTAAATAGCCCCCCACTCCTAACTTATGTACCCTTAAATTTTTCTTTATAAAATTTGGGTATGAATTATGGAAAGATATAAACTACTTTTTGGCATAAAAATGATAGTTGCAACAATCAAGATGGCGGATGGGCGCCATCTTGGAAAAAATAATAAATAGAAAGGGAGTCTTGGGGCACATCATTATTTTAAAGCTCCTGGTGAGTACTTTATAATCCTAAAATATAAGTTAATACCTTCACCTACTACAAAATGGAGGTACTTTAAAAATCACCTAAATACCTTATTTTGATGGCCATATTTCGAAACTTATAAAGTTAGATGTACATAATGTGGTAATTTCTGAAAGCTCTTTTAAATATCTTTTCAGTGGTTATACTGATAATAATATACAGGGTAGAACAAAAGAACTTATTTTTATGAAGCACCCTGTATATTTAATTACCGTTAAAAATACCTTTAAAAGAGCTTTAAGAATATACCATATTAAGTACATATAACTTTATTAGCTTCGAAAATGTGGACATCCAAATCAAAATTTAAGTAATTTTTAAAGTACCGCCATTTTGTAATAGGTGAAGATATTGACTTTATATTCTAGGGTTATAAAGTACTCGTCAGGAACTTTAAAATGGTATACCACAAGACCCCCTTTACATTTTTTTCCTAAGATGGTGCCCATCCGCCATCTTGATTGTTGCAACAATTATGTTTACGTCAAAAAGTAGTTTATATCCTCCCAGTAGTTACACCCAAATTTTATAAAGAAAAAATGAAGGGTACAAAAGTTAGCGGGGGTGGGGGACTATTGAAAATTTGCTACCAACTTCAGAAAAAAAATATAGCACTGAAGCAATGGGCCAATTGAAGAGGCTAGGAATACCCAAGTTTTAAAAACAAAAAAATATATAGGGTTGCGTTAAAAATAAACGGGACAGTCCATTTAAAATAACCCCATAATTATTTCTTTTTGTCACGAATTATTCAAAATCTTCAATATCTTAAAAGTCTTACATTTTTGGTATACGCATCGCTGAAAAAACCTAACCTATTTTTCATTCTAAAATCCAAAAATGGACTAACATACAAACTTCCACGATTTTGGGTGGAAAATGGTTTCACTGATAATAATTTAAAAACTCGACCGCTTGGCGATCTCATGTTTTTATTAAATTATTCATTTTCAACATTTTCTAATTAAAATCATGCTCAGAGTATGTGGGATAGTTTAATTGATTAAATTAATAAGTCCAGTGATATAGTGAAAATCCAAGTTAAAATATGATTAATTATTTAAAGAACAAGGTTTTCATTAACAAACTAGTAATGAACATAATATATGAGTATTATCAGTTTTCGTGTGTAAGAATTGTAATAAAAATAAGTAGGACATTTTATTTAAGAGAACAAAAATTAAATGTAGCCCAAACCTGGTAAATTTGGCTACAATCCCAATATCACTGTTTTAATTCTATTTACCTAAAAAATTCCAAAACAAATTTTGGCAAACACAGCTCAAGGGGTTTTAGGAATATTTGAGCACTTCTTTAGTTTTTAAATTTTTACCAAAAATGTGGTGTTTTTATATACGGGCAATTTGTAAAAATGAAATTTTAAAAATTTGTGAACCCTTTAAATTTGGCCTATCCAATTTATTGGCCTAAAAATAAAAGGCACATTCCATTAAAAAAAACAAAAAAAAAATAAGTGTAGCACAAAACAAGATAATCTAGCAACAGTGCTGATATGACTGTTAAATTTTTCATGCCCAACAACTTTCAGATATTTAGTTTGGCAACCTAAGTGGTCTAAAAGATATTTAAGAGTTTACAGTACTATTTACTAAACCTGGATACAGAGGGTCATGCAAAACTGTCACATTTGTAAAAAAATTCAATCTATTTTGTAATACACACAACCATATTTAGAGGCTAGCATTGACTTTTGTACTGTCTGTACCCCGGTTTACACAGTATCTGGTTTTGTTTTTAGGAGTTTCATATTTTTATTTCCAAGACCAAATACCATGCGTGCCAAGAATAAAAACGCCAAATGTAACTTAGAAAAGCAACTGAGTAAACCTGTTAACTCACCTGTAAGGTTTTTATTCTCTTTGTAAGGTATATGCATGTGTGTGCGTCCATCCCTGTATTTTTTTGCTAGTCCAAAGTCTATGATGTAAACTAGGTTACCCTTTTTTCCAAGACCCATTAGAAAATTATCAGGCTTAATATCTCTGTAACAATAATATTTATTTATAATGCAGTTTGTATATAAAACAATAACAGAAATAACTCGCCTACCACTATACAGGGTGTCTGGAAATTTCTTTCGTATATTTTATGAGGTGACTACACAAAAATATATGAAAAAAGTTCGTATGAACTTGGTCCGTCCGGAAGTGCATTGTTCCTTGATCGATTTTTTTATTAATATCTTAAATACCTCTCCTCCGATTTTAATAAGAATTGTCAATAATGCTAATAGAATTAAGGGGCTAACTTGAATAAATTTATTGTTCCCAATGGCGTTTCGAGCGGCACCTAAACTAATATTTCTGACCACCGTACGCCACTGACTATTGTGCAATTTGTATATTTTATTTTAATTAAGAAAACCAAAATACATCTTTTTTGTCTGTTAAATTTATTTTGTGTTTTGTTTAGTTTTCAGGAAAAAAGTTTACCTAATTGCATATTCTTTGTAAAATATTTCATTTAGTAAAATTATCTAGTTTAAATTTTGAGATTGCCCTAATTAAGAAATTGTTATTGATTTTGCACAACTTTATTACAAAATAATTAAAATATTTTTGGAAAGTAAAGTTTTTCCATGTTTTTTGTCTGCTTAAAGGATATTTAGTGCATTTCTTTAATGATGCTTTAATTTTTCTTTTTGAACAGATTTTAAAAAAGGAAAACTTTGGAATATAAAATTGATGCATAAATACTATTACAGACTTTTAAAAATGTGTTTCCGTTAGACAATTTTAGAGAGTTAGGATCATTTAATTTAGTTTGTTAATTTGTAAATAATTTACCTTTATTTTTCCAAGTTCTTTCATCTCTTTCGAAGGTTTCCGAAACCGCCCGAATTATCCATTGTGAACTTTTATGCCATCCTGTACTATGGAATTTTCGCGATATTTCTCTAAAATTTTAGATCATTCTTCACACTTCCATATTACTATAAAAGGGCGACAGAAAACCTTATATTAATTATAGTATATATGTATATTAAGGATAAGTATAGATTCGACTTTTGTACTGTAAACTTCGAGACATTGACAAGTGAAGATTTTGTCGTTGTTGATTATAGGGTTATAAGGTACTCGTCAGGAGCTTTAAAATGATGTGCCAGAAGATACCATTTTTTTTTCAGGATGGCGGCTGGCCGGCATTCTGAAATTTTCATCTGTCAATTTAAGTTTAAAATATAGTATTTACGCATTAATTTTATTACCCTAAGTTTTGCTTTTTTAAATATATCCGTTAAAAAATAAAAGGGGGGAGATATTAAAGACATGCACAGTATAGCTAAGTGAACTTTTTTTTCAAAAACTACACAAGATACGAACAAAAAACAAGAAGCAAAATCAAATATTTTTGCTTGCTTAATATAAATAAAGTATAAAATTTTCACAAAAGTCAGTGTCATAAATTTTTTTGTCAGAAATATTCAGTCAGGTGTGGCTCAAAACGCCACTGAACTTTACAAATGTATTAAAGTTGGGGTTAAATTAGTCCCTTAATGCTTTTAGCATCACTGCCAAATTTTAATAAAATCGGATAAAGGGTATTTAAGGCATCAATGAAAATCGATTTTTTTTAAATAAAAATTTAACACCTTGGCAATATTGTACTTACAGACTTATGTTCATAAGAACTTTTTTTTCATATATTTTTGTGTCCTTACCTTCAAAAAATACGACCAAAATTTTCGGACACCCTGTATAAAAAAATAGATAACTCAAATTTAAAAATATACAATACCTATGAATAAAATTCCTTGAGTGGATAAAATCGGTACGAGAGATCAGTTGGTCGGCCAGCAGAAGGACCGTTTTGAGCGAAAAGCGTCGAGAGCAGAAATTGAACAGATCTTCTAAAGACGGCCCCAGAAGTTCCATTACCATCACATTGTAGTCGCCTTCCGAGCCGCACCACTTTATTTGAGGGATTCCCACTGAAACAAATTTATTATGTCATAAATCGGTCAACAAATAAACCTGGCCACACCATTTTTCTTTCTAAAATTTTACAACCTATATATTTTTAAAACTTTAACCGATTTTTAAAAAAATTCCGTCCTTTAGAGATTTTTTTTGGTTTTCCACTGCTTATGTCTAATTTTATAAACGTTGCTACGACTACGTTTTGCAGAGTGTTAAATAAACAAGTCACATTTTTTACCAAAATCTGAGTTATCCCAAAACCACAAAGTTGAACAATATTATGTTTTAACCACATAAGTGTATTCAATGAATAATTCATTACCTCGAGACATGTTTGCAATTTTGATTACAAGTTGGTTATTACAAAAAAATTACAGAGGGTTATTTAAAAGAAGTGCCTTTTTGCCATGTTTTCCGTTTCAATTGAGGTAGCTACCTGATTTGGAGGAAAAAATTATAAGATAAATATTCAAAAATACGGCTCTTTAAGCATATAATATAAATATTTAAAAAATATGTTCAAGTTCTCCCATAGCGACGAGTTCGATTCCGTATAAATACATATATAACTTTTTTTACTTTTTCTATTTTTTTCTTGATAAGTTTTTATACATTTTTACCAATTTTTATTTTGTATTGTTCATAATTTAATTTTCAGACAAATCATTGTCCACTTTTTAAGAATTTTAGTTATATCTAATTGCTGACTTTAATGCTGACGATTACGTCCTGATAAGTTATTTTTCGCCTTTCCTGCCTGACAATATATTTTTAAATAGTGTTTTATTTGCCTGTCCCCATCCCGCTATACTACACCAATTTGTTTTTCCAAAGGGTGCTATTACCTAAACTACAATATTAAACAATAAACCACAAAAACTAACACTTGCCGCACGCAAAATAAATAATTATTCAGGTTAGATTAACTTCTATTTTTCGGCGGTTTTAATAGTTTTTATAAGCCGTATGGCGGTTTCTATTGATAAAATAAGTAAAAACCGCCGATTATAACAAATTAATTATAGTATTCGGCGTTTTTCATATACGTAGATATAAAAAGAGCCGGGCGGCGGTTTTCTTTTAACAATTGAGCAAAATTGCCGGGGTGCGTTTAGCTAGTGCCTTTATAAAAAGTTATTTATACACTTATAAAATTTTGTATTTAAAAGGAGTGAATCTTATTTTTTTATTTAGAAAAAAAAGATTTTGGCGTTCCTTTAAATAATTGTTTACTAATATAATACATTTAAAAGAGTTAATGTTTAACATGAATTACTGTTCAAGTTAATAACGCCCCTATAACAAAAATTGAGAAAATTTCAATCAATTCATCAAAACGTTTTTTAGTTTTGTTTATTTGCGACTAAAGTATTCCAAAAATACGCACTCCAGAACCATTTACTTTTTGAATTACCTCTATAATTTATGAGCTTTTTAGTGCATTTTATTGGCGTTATTTTTATTAGCAGCAATAACCCCTATCTTTATGGTTTTAAATCGGTTCCAGGTACTACCTCAATTTAAATGGAAACTTATCAAAAATGCAGTACTTTCGTATAACACTTTTTATTTTTTAAATAAGGAACTTATAATAAAAATTGAAAAGGATCTTAAGCTACTGGTTTAGGTGTTACACTCATTTCTAAAAATCAAACAGTTTTTAAGACATCAGAATTCTTTAATTTGCCTCTGCCTAATTTGCCCCCATTAATGTTCAACACCCTGTATAATTTATTAGTTTTTTTTTATTGTATTTATTGTGATTTTACGATTTCGGACTTTGTTTGAAGTTAAATAACCACAATTTAATTAGGAATATTGACAAAAATGCACTATTTTTAAATAGATAACTCTGTAACTTCTTTAATAATCAATTTGTAATCAACCTGTATAACTCATTCCCTTTTTAATGCACTTGTTGCAATTTTTATAAGGCAAAATTTATAAGGTCAACAAAAATTTTTTTGCCGGGATAAAAAAGTTAAGATTTTAAAAAACACGTTAAATAAAGAACAGAAAACGAAGTGGTCAGATATTTTTTTGGCCGATTATTGTATTTCCTTATAAACAGATTTTAAGCAGAAATAGAACAACAAAATTTTATATAAAGTATTAAATTAATGTGACATAAAAAGATCAACATGCATTTAGTTTTTATTACTTAGATTTATGTGAACTGCTAAAGACATAAAAGACCTACAGACTAAGCAACTTCTTGTACGACATGTTCTATATTCAGTGTTACCGACAATGTGAATGTGCATGATAACAACATTCAGAAATGGCTATTATTTTGTACTTATCATATAAAGTAACATTTATGAATCATAAAAAAAGGTTTATTTTAACAATATAATGAAAATTGATATTTAATTTTTATAAGATAAATCTATAAAATTAAAAGCCCGCCATAAATCCGAAAACACCAATCAGAGCGAATGACGTCACGAGTATATAAAATGCGTTCAAAATTACAAATTTTAGATAGCTTTGATTTATACTAATACACTTTACAGTTCCTTGTTGAAAATAAAATTGTCCCTAAATAAAATAAAAATAATAACTCTTGGCCACGAAAACCAGAAAAATATCCGTTACTAAAGGGACACAAAAATATCAAACACAAATTAAAAAGGGTTAAGTTAGAAAATAAAATTGGTACTTTGCGCTATGCGTCTAAAATTTTCTGGGATGCCCACTGGCGATGGCGTCTCGTCAGAGGAGGGAAGGGAAGCTAAGCCGCCCCATAAATTTAACCATAAATGCGGCAATACACAATCTTTGTTTGCATTTATGTAAATATTACGTATTTTGCTTAAAATAGATGCGGTACCCCAAAAACGATACCGGGCTTTTCTGTGTTTATGTAGTCTTTATGACTTTAGCCTCTCCTGTTTTTCAATGCACGAGTCGCCACTGGAATGTTTTTATTTTTCAACTTAATGTATATGAATTGTAAGCAGGTAAAAATAGTCGGACGTGGTTTAGGAATTTTGTGTATATGACATGACACTGCGAACAACCAAAAAATGAACCTGAATTTTCTTTGCTTTTACTCCTCAAAGCAGTCCTTAGAGCCCACACTACTAGAGGCTGTCTTGCCGCTTTGCCATGCTAACTAACAGCTTGCGTGATAGAAAACGCACCCCTGTTTGGTGACGTCACGAGTATGTAAACAGTGGAGCCATGATAAAATGTACGTTTTAACGGGTTTTTAAAACTTTAAATTTAAATAGTTATTTTTTTAACCAAACCTTTATTTTTTGCAAATATAATATTTTGTTCCATAATTAGCACATACTTCTGAATATCACAGAACAGTTTTTTAAAACAGTCATCATCAAGTTTAAAGTGACTACACGTCCCGATTTTGGCCGAACAGTCCCGCCGATTTTGGAAAATGTTCCGCTTTTGGTAAAATGTCCCGCTTATCAAAGACCAAAGTATTATGATAAATGTAAGGAAAGAAGAAAAGAAAAGTACATAAAAAACATATCGTCGGCAATATGACGAAGTGGCGTATCTCATAAAAAGGAAAATTGACTAGAGCCAATATTAGTGTTAAAAAAAATGCTCCTCAATATGACGAGTTTGCATAAGTTAGATTTTGATAGCTTTAAAGTTATAAAAATATGATAATTAACTTATTTCATTTTAAGTATTTAAAAAAATAAAAAGAAAAGTGTCCTTTTCGTCCAAATTGACGAAGAAATTTTCGGTAAAAAAACGTTTATGTAGATGAGGACCTTTTTATTTGCTTTTTAAATATTTTATATATTTTTATAAGTATAATTTCACCCATTTGTCCCGGTGTGTCTAAATGAAAATGTGGTCACTTTAAACTGATCGGCAGCAATACATAGAGATTAAAGGAGCTAAATCTAATATGTATAAATGTCCATCGGAAGTTCCTCAGGACCTCTGGCCTCTTTTGTTTATTATAGCCTATTAATGGTATATGTAGTGTTGATAAAAATTCTCAAAAATTGTTGTATGTGGATGATTTTAAATTATTTCTTGAAATTTGTAGTGATAGTGATTGTCTGTCTTTGCAACATGATTTAGATAATGTTTTTAAATGGTGTAATGCCAACAGCTTTAGTTTTAATTTAGAAAAATGCTCCAAAATGACTTTTACTCTAAATAAGATCTTAATTAACTTTAACTATAATATATGTGATACCATATTGTCCCAGACATCATCTCAGAAAGATTTAGGAGTCATATTTGATAAAGTTTTACTGACCACATTACTGTGAAAATAACTGATGCTCACAGGATGATGGGATTCATTATAAGATCTACAAAGTGTTTTAGTGTTGATGTTTGTCTTAGATTATTTGACAGTTTGGTATTGCCAAAGTTGGAATACGGAAGTATTATTTGGTCTCCGCAGTACGAAATATGGAGCAAATCAGTTGAAAGAGTTTAACAGAAATTTTTAAATTACTTATTAAAAAAAAAATACCCTAAACAGGGGTATAACCATTTGGCCTTATTAAGTCTATTTCATAGGCTGTCAGGCGGATATAGGTATGTCTCACCTACTTGTTTAAACTATTAACTAATAAAATTGAATCGGCCGAAATATTAGCGAAACTTCCATTTTCTATTAGATAAAGCAATACCAGACAAAAAAGAGTCGTTTATCTAGATTTTCCAAAAACCAATACCTATAAAAATTCTCCTATTTACCGCATGTGCGCCTTATTTAATACATAATGTTAGTGATTTAGACATGGATACTACCAGTTTAAATCAATTCATCAAAGTTGTGGATGAGAGGCTCTTTTTAACACAAGCATTTGTCTAGTTTTCTTTATTTATTTATGTATTCATATTTTTAAGCAAATGGTTTTATTGTAGTAGTGTAATGTAGAGATGATTGTTGTACTAGATTAGTTATGCACTAGTTAAATGTATATATTTTATATTGATACCTAGAATAGCTGTATATAATATATAATAATAAGCTGTAGATACTGTATAAATAAATATATAAATAAATAAAAGACTCTACCTTTAGAGGCCATTATAATATTTCTTCCTGTTTAACCAAAAGTGCTGTAAAATTTGAGCTTTTAAATATGATAAACTGGATAATTTTGATGGAACACCCTATATATTTTTAAGATTTTAATTCCTCAAGCATTTCTGATATAAAACCTACAATATACCCATATTACCCATGACCTATCTTTTTTAGTTTTATAAAAAATGGTATTTGAAAAGGTCAAGACGACTTTTCAAACTGCGTTTTCTCTAAAAATAAAAGAGATGTTATGGGTATACTAAAGATTTTATGTCAGGAATGACTTGTAACTTAAAAAATATACAGGGGTTTCATCCGGTTAATCCGGAAGTGATAGGCAGAAACTATTTTATCCAAAATTGTCATCTTATCACACCATAACATTTTAAAATTTGAAAAGAACTATTTCATTGAAGGAAAAAAAATGCTGGATAGCAGAGTTGGGCAGAATACTGAAAATCGGTACCGGAAAAAGAAAGTATTCGAATACCGAATATTTGAATACTTGGAAGAAAAAAGTATTCGAATACATGAATACCCGGAATCGGTATTCGAATACTGGGAAACGAAACAATTCGAATACTCATAAACAAAACCTATGACAAAATTGAAGACCAAAAAAAAAAAAAGGCATTACTTCTTTTTTTTCCTATTTTGCTTCCTTTTTTTATTCAAATTATGACAATTTTAGTATTCAGAATACTGCTTACACTTTTCGGTATTCGAATACTCGAGACGTCGGTATTCGAATACTCAAAAAAATATTCGTCGAATACAGAATCCCGAATACTGAGCAAAATAGTATTCTGCCGAATACCGAATACCAAACAAACAAATGTATTCGAATACTATTCAATACCGGTAAAATGTATTCTGAATACTATTCAGAATACTGAGTATTCAAAAACGACCCAACTCTGCTCGATAGTAATTTAGTTGTCACCCAGTATATGGATAAATACATTAAATTATTCGTGTATGATGTAGCAGTTGCAGTCATGGTTAATATGCTGTTTTTAAAGGCATTTTTGTATTGCACTAAATAACTTGATGGCAAAAATCTAGAAAATTGTTGTTTAGAGTGATTCTTTTAAAGTATACCTTTTTTGTGTAAACAGCATTAGAGAGCTTAATATTTTACTCAGATGGTACATACAAGAAAGCACAAAAATTGACTTTAAGTATACACTTGAAAAGAAAGGAAAGAGTGGGAAAAGGTCACATTATTACACTTCTAAGAAAACTTAATTTTGTTGTTTGAAACCCAATTCTGGTTTCGTAATTTATGTAAGAAGGGCATAAACTGACATTCTTTTATATGAATGGTAAGTAAGTAAGTAAGTAATCTTTATTCAGATTACATTCAGAGCCATTGCGCAAAATACAGCATTTCTTTGTATATATATTTTTTTAATTATCTCGTTACTATTTATTTTTAAATATATGTAGCAACACTAACAAATACTAAATTAAATAATAAGAACATCTGCACAAACGAATTTTACTATATTAGGTGTTTTTAAAATTTTTAAATTTTTCCCACATTTTTGGGTGGTTTTTGAAAATAGACATATGTTAATATTTTTTTTTTTCATAAAATTAGTCCATGAATAAACCCTTTATTTTTTTACCTCAATTAGAAAACATCCTGTATAGTAATTTATTTTTTTACAGCATCAATAACAACTATATAGGCCTTCACAGAAGTTGGACCATGCTGAGAAATATAATTGATAATTAATACTTTATATGACCTCTCACAAAAATGATCATTTGGCCACTAACAAATATAGGATGTCCAATTTAAATGCAAAAAATAAACCTTTTTTTTATATTTTTATAAATTCATAAAATTCCTTAATGTATTTTACAAAAAACCTGCTCAACAGTGATTCCAATTATACCGGGTGATAACGAAATTACTATCTAGCAATTTATTCTCTTCAGTGCAACCGTATAGTTTGATATTTTAAATGGAACACCCTATATACTTTTAGGATTTGAATTCTACAGGTCATTCCTTTAATATATCCATAACCTAACTTTTTTGGTTTTGGAGAAAATGGCGTTTGAAAATTTCCAAAGGACAGCATAATATGAAGTTTTATGGAAAAACAAATGAACATAACAAAAATTTAAAATGCTAAAATTAGTTCTTTTAAAAGACTCTGCCTTTAGAGACCACTATAAAATTACTTCCTGTTTAACCGGAAGTGCTGTAAAATTTGAACTTCTAAGTATGATAACCCTGGTAATTTTAATGGAACACCCTATATATTTTTTAAGATTTTAATTCTTTAAAGTATTCCTGATATAAAATCTATAATATACCCATAACCTATCTTTTTTAGTTTTAGGGAAAACTGCGTCTGAAAAGGTCCAGACGACGACACAATATCCATGAACCTGTTTATTGTGAGGTCGTTCGGACCTTTTCAAACTCCGTTTTCTCTAAAATTGAAAAAGATAATTTATGGGTATATCATAGGTTTTATATCAGGAATAGCTTAAAAATTTAAATCTTAAAAAATATATAGGGTGTTCCATTAAAATTAACAGGGTTATCATACTTGCAAGTTCAAATTTTACAGCACTTCCGGCTAAACCGGACGTAGTATTATAATGGTCTCTAAAGGTAGAGTCTTTAAAGGAATAATTTAAAGCATTTTAAATTTTGTTATGTTCATTTGTTATGCAATAAAACTGCATAATGTGCTGTGGTTTGGACATTTCCAAACGCCATTTTCTCCAAAACCAAAAGAGTTAGGTTATGAATATAGTAAAGGTTTTATTGCAGGAATGAGCTGTAGAATACAAATCCTAAAAATATATCTAAAATTGACATCTAGTGATACAATAAGTATAACGTCCCTAAATTTGAAAACTATACAATTGCACTGAAGAAGATAAATTGCTGGATAGTAGTTTCGTTGTCAACCGGTAGAGCTGGTGCAATTTTTACTTTATAAACAGAAAATAACTAAGGGGGCGTCCATAAATTACGTGAGGGTTGTCCATATTTTGGACCCCCTCCCTACTTGGTGAGATGAGGTGAGATTTTCTTTAACCCCTTCCCCCAAAAGTCTCCATTATTTTGTTCTCAAAACATTTTTAAAAAGCAAAAAAAAAGAAAAAAAAGCATCCAAAAGCAACAATACATCACATTTTCCTGGGGAGAGGCCTGCTCCAAAATTTTATTTTTCATCTTTTTACCTACACAAAAACTATGTGAGATTTTCACAGACCCCCCTACCCCCACCATGAGATTTGGTAAGATTTTCCTCAACCCCCTCCCCCTAAAATGCAGCCTGACCCCATTATAACCAGTGCATATGCTATACAATGGAGAATGTATTAGGTTATTATTCCTCGCAACCCCCTGCTGATAAAAGGTGTTAGAAAATCTAGAAGTGTGGAGGCACATGCAACGGAATAAGTGACTGAAATGCTGGAATGAAAATTTCATTTCATTTCAATTTTTTTTAAAGTACCTAAATGATACTGTCTAATCGAAATTGCTAGTATAAAGATTAATTTTTACATATTCTGTAGAATGCTCAGGCTGAGTTTTTATATGTATTTACTATTAAAAATTGTACGTAAACTGTTCATTTTGCTTTAATTACTTACTGTTATGTTTTATCAGTTTTATTTTCAGCAAGTAAATTAACAAAACAAGACATATTCATAATAAAATTACAGACAAATGCCAAAACTATAAAACTTTATACAAATGGGTTTTAAAGTTTTATGAACACATGAGTATAGCTAGCCAATTCTGCAATATTTAAGTTCACAATTTAGTATATTAAATTTTATAAGATAAATAAAATTAAAAGTAACTTAAATTTGACAGCACTAAACTTTTACTTGCAAAAACTATTAAATTTTCATTATAGCAGTTAATTTCCCATATTAATGCATGTATTTACATCTAATATCTTAACTTGAACATTTATTTTCTGGACCAACTAGGAGATATGGAAGTTATCAAAATAATTGACTGATTAGCTAAGCTAATAGGAAACATGGGTCTCATTTTTACTGTGCAAGGGTAAGCCATCTATTTTATTCGGCTTTAAATAAATAAAAGCACTAAAACTACAAATCTCTGTTAAAATGAGGGAACATGACTTACCTCCACCTTGCATCATTCGATAAAATTTTGATTCTATATGAAGCTGAGGATGCCTTGTTTTTATACATTCTAATTTGATTGCTACTTCTTCTCCGGTAGAAATATTTGTCCCTAAAATGAAAAATATTAGCATTATGCGAGAAAATCAGCAGGTCTTTCTTGAGAAACATCTTTGTTTACAAATTAAAAATGTGACTATAAATACGTCAGTTTTTACCTAAGTAAATGTCTCCAAAAGAGCCAGATCCTATTTTACGGCCAAGCCTATATTTATTACCGACTCTTAACTCCATTCTTTTAAAAAATTAAGAACTTTACACAACAAAAGACATGAATAAAGTCGTTCTTTAGGCGGCCATATTACATTAGCCAACTATCATAGGAAATTTGACGTAACCTAGCGGATTTTGTCTGTTTCACGTCCACTTATAAAATTAAGGTGTGGCCTCGGTTGTTAGGGTGGTTTAGAACTTTTGTAATATCACAGATAAGTCACTAATTATAAACAATTACGACGAAATTATTTCTTTTCTTCGTATTAAGGATCTGACACACACGACACGGACAACCGAGAATGATATTTGTCTAGTTTTTGGTTTTAAATTCCGATTCAACATCAGACGTGCAGATGCAGTTCTTCTTTCTTTTGTGCTTACTCGATCCGTACATATCAGCTGATATACGTACGTTGACACTAGATAGAAATGTTCTGCACAGGTAAAAATATAACCTACGACCAATCAGGCAAGTTTATCGATATCCGTCATATCTCTCTTATCTCCCGGGCAACCTTCAAACTAATAATTTTAAAATTACAAATTTATTTTATTGTTTGCAAAATGTTATGAATAATATTTAATTATAATAAATAAACAACAAAGAAAGTGTTGCAAGAGCGTAGAAAAGGAAATTTCTGTTTTTGCCTTTGTATAATGGTTTTGTTAAGTATTATAAAATTAAACCAAAGACAATTATAGTTCATTGTCTTTGATTAAACTAAAAGCAGAGTTTTTACCGTGGTGGAAAATAAGATCATATTTTTCATAGGTTCTACAGCATGTCTACCAAATTTTTACATGGGTCCATTGCCTTCTCGATTTTAAAGCTGTGGCTGTAAGTTATACTCGCCGTTTTAATTAGTTTTTAAAAGCGGTTAGCAGTTAGCAGTTTCCATCTAACAGTAAAAAATGAAGCTATAAAATAAAATACCTCCACAGTTATCTCCACTCCGGCACTCCATCGTTTTTAAATTTTTAGGCAGCCAGTGATACTTCTTAAATTTTTAACTACATTCAGGGCCGTATTAACCCTATGAGGCGCACTAGACTACAAGTCCCAGAGCGCCTGTTATGGGTGACAAAAAAAAATTTGAAGAGCAAAAAAAAAAAGGTCCTCACCTCCGTTGCGCATATTTTCTTTTCAGGCGTCTTACTTCACCACCCGAAATGAAATTTGATGACCAAATAACAAAAAAAGTCATTCCCTCCTTTTCGCGCCTATTTCATTTATTTCAAAGCATATACCACCCGACCTAAACTTTTTAAGAACTCTGTCTAGCGCCGTTTACTCCCCTGTCTGGCGCCTATTTTTTCATGGCGCCCTAGGCTGTAGCCTAGTCAGCCTAATGGATAATACGGCACTGACCACATTCCCAAATTATTTAGATTCGATAAATTATCAGGTAATTTTCTAGAAACCTGCGGCAACTCCGATTTTAACGAAATTTGGTATACGGGTTTTTTGGGGCGCTGATCACGAATCTGATTTTTTGGCGGAAACGTTTCGTTCTCGAGATACTCATCATCAAATTTCAAATTTGAACTAAGCTCATTTTCACCATATTCCCCCTTCTTTTTGCACACAATTCTTGATTTAAAGCTAAAGTGTCACATAATATATGATTTTCACCTTTTAAAACCCCGTTTTTCTACGTTTCTTACATTATTTTTGCATTAAATTGCGTGGCTTTTCTTTGATAATGTGGCAACCATACATACACATAGGGCTTCATGGCACACTGGGATTGAAATGATTCAAAGTATAGCTATGCAATTTAATGCAAAAATAATGTAAAATACGTAAAAAACGAGGTTTTAAAAGGTGAAAATCAAATATTGTGTGCCACTTTACCTTTAAATCAAGAATTGTGTGCAAAAGAGGGAAAATATTGTAAAAATAGGATTAGTTTAAAATTCAAGTCTGATTATAAATATCTCAAGAACGAAACGTTTCCGCCAAAAAACCCGTATACCAAATTTCGTCAAAATCAGAGTTGCCGCAGGTTTCTAGAAAATTACCAATTATCAAGTTAGAATATTCAGATTAAAGCCGTTTTTCGTGTTAATACTGTTCAAAACATTTTAAAAACATTTGAACATGTCTCTGGTAACATTTGAATATGTATCTCTATCTAAATGTCATATTTATATTGTCATTTCAAATGCAATTTAAACCATTCCAATGAATACGGTTAACACGAAAAAATGACTAAAGATATTTGTTAAAAAAATGGTACGTTTTCTACTTTATATTTTTCATATATCAGGGTGTCCCACCGGGAACTGATACGAAAGATTCGTCAAAAGTATATACCTATATGTGTACATTTATTCATTTTTAGATTCAGCATAAAATTCTATTTTGTGCATAATGTCAGGACCATATTAACTGTATGAGACGCCCATCCCCCGGAGCGCCTATTTTGCACGAAAAAAAAAAATTGAATAGCAAAAAAAAAAAGGTCATTCCCTCCTTTTCTCGCCTATTTCCTATTTTATTTATTTCAAAACACCTTATTCATATAAAAATTCGTTCTACTCCCCACCCGACCTAACTTTTTTTAAAAAACTCCCCTGTCTAGCGCCTATTACTCCCCTGTCTGGTGCCTATTTTTTCATGGCTGTAGCCTAGTCAGCCTAATGGATAATACGGCACTGCATAATGTCCTATACTTATGTCCAACCGTTTATGATTTATTTTAAATTTTATGTCAAAAATGACGTTTGCTTTAGTAGACTGTGTTAATAATTTGACAATTACATGACAAAGTAAATAAAGGGTGGACAAAAATAATCGTTAAAAATTATATCGGCAACAACCTTAAAGTATTTTTTTAAATTGAAACCCCTATCTTTTATTACCTTATCCTATTAAGAATTAAAAATAAGGGTTAGTTTGTATAAGAATGTCTATTTAAAAATATATATAATTTTCGAAATATTAATAATTTAATATTATTTACTCATTCTAACCATGCTTTTAAAAATGGTTAGGTACGGTGTAGTTGGGTATGACGCTATATTTCGCTGTCAGGTACGCCGTATAAGCCGTACCACCCTGTACTTATTAACTGGCAAAATATTAACACAGTCTACTAAAGAAGGTCTTTTTCTACAAGGAACCTAACCCCAATTCGTATTAAGGGCTTTTGTTTAGAAAAAAATGGTTATGTAATGGCCTGCAAACGACATATTTGACATAAATTTTAAAATAAGTGTAAACGGTTAGACTTAGGTATATGACATTATATATAAAATATCTTTACAATTTTGCGCAGAATGTAAAAAATGAATAATATATAGGGTGTTCTATTTCAAATAAGGAAGTTGACATTTACTACCGGTATAACCGAAAGTGCTACAACTGTCAAAATATTTTAGTCGTATGTCACCCACTGAAATTATCATGTTGCCCAATTTTCAGGACGTTCTAAAGCCTACTCTTCGAGATATCGATCGCAGCAGTTCCCCGGTGGGGCACCCTGTATTACTATACCGTGCTAAAATAAACTAGGAAATTATAACTATATAAGCAGAAAACTACGATTAGCTAAACAGGTTTAAAGATGCTATACAAGAAGATTGTTAAAACGGCACTGTATCGTAAGCCTCGTTTTCACGGTGATAGTAACTGTTGTGAAAGTCCTCTTATGATAGTAACCTCGATAGTCCTATTATGAAATTGAGGTGTCTACAAGTCTACACGTATAAAAACTATCACAGTAGTAACCAAGGTATTATATTATTTTTAATGTAGAAAATCCTGATAAGGGCAGCAGAATTTTTCAGCATGGTCCCTCTGCTCTGTTTTTAAACTCGGGAGACCATTTTTTTCCATAAACATAGGAAATAAAACCTTTCACATTCTTCCAAAAAATGATTATGTCAAATAGCCTACGGCTCATTTTAACTTTCTTTGCAGTTTTTACAATTATTTGTAAGATTTATTGTAAAAATCACGTACCACGTGCAATTCGTACATATCATGAAAGTTACGTCGAACTATCCAGGCAAGTGAGAAAGTGGGAAAGTATTATCGCGACAACATGAAAGCTACTATCGGGTTATTTACATGGTGATAGTTGACGATATAGTTCATGTGACAGTCACTATCAGGATAGCAACTAATGCGAAAACTATCACCGTGAAAACGAGGCTGTAATATTATTTTTGACCGCAATTTTTTAGGATAAAATATAAAA
The DNA here is from genome assembly GCA_014170235.1 of Listronotus bonariensis. Lineage (NCBI taxonomy): Eukaryota > Metazoa > Arthropoda > Insecta > Coleoptera > Curculionidae > Listronotus > Listronotus bonariensis. Next base: position 159,034 of record JACEGR010001230.1, on the reverse strand, counting down.
GGTGTTACAGAATAAGATTCTGATTCTTAAGGGTGTTAATCTTTAGGTGATTTTAAACAGAAAAGTTCAATTAAAACTATGACCCATACTTGTAAGCTACAAGATTTTAAATGTTTTTAAAAATATTGTTTTTTTTATATATTATAATAACTTTGCATCAGAAGACATTTTTTGGCGTACAAGAAAAAAATAATTTTTACCAGTGTCGTCCATAAGGGGTTTAAGGTAAATATTTTTGAGAAAAAATGGTACGCCACTGCATTTTTAAAAATAAACATATTTTTAAAAATTACCATTTAGTTTGAAGAACGCAGACACCATTTGCATTGCGGTGAAATTCTTTAAGATTGTAGTATGTTAGAGTCCCATCCCTACTGGTAAATATTTCCATAAAAATTTAGGGGGCACCGGTGATATTTTGGATTTATGGCTGCCCAAAGTGACGTCACTGGATGATATAAAAAAGCACATTATATTACTTTATTTCAAATACACTTTTGAAAAACAAAGATAAAAGATTGGGTTATTTAAAAGATAGAGTTATGTTTTAAAGTTTGCTGACCCGCAAAGAATCAACATGGTGGTCCAAATCATACCCTAGAAAAATTGTGTTTATAAAAGCATATTTAAAATGGTTTGAACCATAAAATGAATACCGAAACAGTTAAGGCAGTTTTTTTATTGCACTCTTACCTTTTATTATGTATTGATTATTTAGGTTTTTAGAACAGTCCTACAGGATCTGTACAGGATGTGCCAAGTTAAAATTTAAATAAATATTACTTACAACGAACCATTTATTTTGGTCGATTGTAACGTCTAAAGCAGGGATGGCGAACCAATGGCACGCGAGGTAAAATTTTGGACACGCGAGTGTGTTGATGTTCTTTTAGTGAAAATTAAACAGAAGCCGGAAGGGGCAAGGATTAAAGTCTTAGGTAGAACCTTTTGTTTTGTTCTTGAATTTTTACCTCACTCTGAAAATTATTTCATGACACCAGAAGGACATTCTTTTACATTTTTGTCAAAAAATGGCACGTTGATACGAAAAGGTTAGCCATCCCTGTACTATATTAAATACATAAAGGAAAACATAAAAATGGGGTACTTGAAATGTATTAGTACTTACTTACTTACCATAAACTACTAAATATGGATTTTGGAAATATTCAAATTTTTTAAAGCGCATATAAGAAATATACAACCATGAGAATAATTGCGGCATAATTTGGCAATATCATATTATACAGCTACGAACAAGTAGCCAAACATATTTTTGCTGAGCTGCTGTGCGGTGACAAATTATCTTCAAAAAAAATCATTTTAAGCAGGGGCGTAAACAGGATTTAGGGGCGAAATAGGCGACGTCCTTTTGAGGCGCCTTTATTTTTAAATACAAAGTTTTGTTTTAAATAACCGCTTAAAAATACAAGATTCAACTTTTGCGTAACCCAATGAAAAAAAAAAGAACCGATATTTTATTAAATAAGCTAATTTGATTGATGACTGTTTAATTTTTCGGAATTATTGGTATTATGTTTACACAATACAAAAACGAAATGAATATTAAAATATTTGAAGCTTTTTTTTTTTTGACTGTCCAATAATACTTATACAATACTGAATTCAAAACTAAACACTACCCAGCGGCGCAACTAGCCCCACCCCCTAATTGCGCACCTGACACTACCCCTAAAAAGCATTTTATTTTCGGTATGTTCCTTATATTATTTGCAATATCAATATGAAATTGTTATTTATTGATTTAAAAAAAATAAACTTTTATGAAACCTGCAACATCTTTTTCATTGGGTAGTAATTTAAGCTACTCTATTGTAAAAACAAAATTGCCATTGCTTATTTTAATGTGGACATTAATAACAGACTTTGTAATTGTGGTGGTATGTTATTAATAGCTGTTTTTGTCCTGTGAAAAACATATAAAAAATCAAATAGTTTTTTAAGAATTATTAAGTCAAGAGGGCGAGGGGGCGACGGCCCCTCTGTAACAAGACCACTGATTTTCAGATAATTGTCCCTAAAGATATAATAAATTTGTTAAATATTGTTAAATTGGAATGAATTTTACTTTATATGCGAGATCTATTCGTCTACTATCAAACTATGACCTACACCGGTCTGGCAAAAAACACACGAAGTTAAATTTTTAAAATAAGCTGACTTACACCACTTTAGTTCTGAAGCCCTCATATGTGATTTGTTTAATCGTTTTTTAGCAAAAATAATATTTTAATATAAAAGTTTGACCTTAACCACTAGCGTAACGAGGGGGCGGAGGGGCGGTCCACGTCAGGCCCCTGGTAAAAAAGTAAGGTAAATCTACAATTTTTTCAAAGGAAAAAATATTTTACTGAAAATATGGGCCCCGACTTTACTTTCCGCCCCGGGCCCCTACATCTTCAGCTACCCACGCTACTGGCCTTAACAATACTGCTTAGCTGCATTTCTTGTTGTTAGTTTAAAAACCGACCATAATAAACTTGTGTGATGATGTGAAGTGAGTTATGTTCAAGATTTATAAATAAAATGCACGCGTACATAGTAACGCGACGAATATTATCGCTCAAACTCGTCGCGTTACTATCGACTCATGCATTTGATATTATGCGTTTGTTTTTGGCGCGATGTCGCGCTGTTTGCTTCGCCCTATCCTGGTCGCTCCACTACATTTTTCGCATAAAATATAAAATATCACCTAATTTATCTAATGCACCCAAGATATTTTAGTAATACCAATTAAACCTTTTGAGGCCTTTTCGAAAGTAATAAAAAAGTTTAAAAAATTCTTGTTTACTCTATAGGGCTTTTATTAATAACTTATTTTAATTGTAATGCCAAAATTTATATTTTAAACCACATCAATAAAACTCAGCTAATTAAAGTAAAATAATAAAATTCAAGTTTTTGGGAACAAATATTTATTAAATATAAACAAAAACGTATAACAACAAAGCTTTGTTATAAAATATTTTATTATCTCCTGGTGTTAATTGGTAAAAAGCTAAACTATAAAAAAAATGTTAAAAGTTTATATGGGGATTTTAGGAAATAATGTTTCCCGCTGGTTCTTCTGTACATAAAATTAGCTGCCAACTGCTTGGAGGGTAATTTCTTTGACCTGCAATAAGAAAAATATGAATAGTTTTTCTTTAATTATGCCCAATTATGTCCAACAACTTTACAAATTATATTTCATGTCAAACGTGAATTACTGTCTTTATTTAGATAACATGCACGCTGCTGTGGCAATAAAAATGTTCTTTTGCATTTTTGTAATACAAACAACAGTTTTCAAAAAACCGCCGTTGAATAAAAGGGGTCCAATTCCGCATAATCAGTGGCGTAGCTAGGTCAGCAGGGGTCCGGGGCAAAAAGCTAAAGTAGGGCCCTAATCCAAATCCAATCCATCCAAACGGGACCCTCTTGAGCTTGGGACACCCTGCCTGCCCAACACCCACTGAAAGGTGTTATTGGCCTGCCCCATAGTAGCTACGCCACTGCGTATAATTAAAAGTCAAAACAAAAATATAGGTTAGTAAACTGTGTTTATCAATGTTTATTTAAGATGTTAATTAATTATGTGTTGAATAACCACATTATGTTTGTCACTCTCGTCATTTGGGGCGCAATTTAAAATGAAAGTAGCTCGAAAGGGTACATTTCGTTGCAGTTGCAGGGTATATTGGTTATTATTAGAAATATTGGTTACGTCACACTATACGGAAACACTATAACTTAAAATGTTTTCATGTTTTATTTATCTTCATGGTAAAACACGGTCTAACAAATCAAATTACAGGCGGAAAATCGCAAAAACTCTTAATAAATACATAAAAAATTGTTTAAATACGAAAATTACACGAAAATGCATGGTTTAATGTACCGTCGTGATTAGGGTTAGGAGTATTTGGAAAACCGGTATACCTGTATGGCAACACTGTATGAATTTTGCGACTTTTAAACTTATTTTTTTAATAGAAAAAGAAAAACCCGCATTTTTTTTCGTGAAATGTATTATTTGAGAGGCCTTTTTTTGTTTAGTTTTGAAAAAAAGTGAAAATCGTGTTTCCGTATAGTGTGACGGAACCGAAATATTAGAGATAGAGACTTGTGGTTTTTGCGAAATGTTGCTACTTTTTGATGCAACGAAAGTTGACACCAAAATATTTTTTATGGCCCTCTTAGTTTTTGACACACAGAGCGAAATCCATTTTTTTTCATTATTGGACCCTCTTTGTAATTCAAGTATCTTGTAACTTTCGACAAAAGTACAAACTGATATTGGTAAATATTTTTTACGTAGAATCCACTATTGTAGTTGATTTTTTTTAATTTTATATTTTTTAAGATATGATTCAAATATATGACTTTTCCTATAAAACACCCTGTATATCTCTTATTCATTAAATCATAGAGGATGAGAGCTTTTTAAAAATATATAATACATAATAGTTATTTTTTATTTTTAGATTCTAACCTGATGTTTTGAATTTTAAAATTTAATTTCGCATATGGGGCCATGATATACGGACTGTTTGTTTATGGATGGTGTTTACAAGAGGACAAATGGACCAAAAATTTTTTCGGAAAAAGTCATTCTCCATAAAAATGTTTTCTTGTAAAAGTAATATGATTCACGAAGAGAAAATGTTAATTTTGTATACAGGGTACGCAAAAACTTAAAAAGATGATTTTTCCCCAAGAGTAAACTACCTTTTTATTTTTAAGCAAAATATTATTTAGAAAATTTATTTAGAATAGCACTTTAAATGACTCTATTATTGTTACAGGGGTATCAAAAAGTTTTTAAAAATTAATATTTAAATTATCAAAAATTAATAATTTTCAATTTTTATAATAAAATGACCTTTAAAACTCTGAAAGGGAGTCGACAAATTAGCATTGCGAATGGCTTTCGGCTGGAATGCCCCCAAATTTTAATATGTTGTAGATTAGTCTTTTCTGATCAACATTTTAATGGAACTCTTTCTGATCCGACCTGTAATTTTGAATATATATATTTTAAAAGTTAACAATTTTAGATTTCAGAGATTTTGCAACAAAACTGGTTTTTGCCTATTTTTTCATATTTCACCTACAAAATAAAGAAGGAGCTTTCTATACACTCATTTTTAGGTAGAGATTCAGGCTATTTAATTTTGTACAAAAATATTTTTTTTTTATTAGACTTAGTGGCAGCACAAACATAAAAAAGATTTTTAACAAATCTAGAAAAAAGCAATTTACATAATATTTGAGATTAAAAACAAAAATATGGTTAAATTTTTTTATTTTTTGGTATGTTGTTTAGAAGTCTTTAAAGAAACAGTCTGGCTAGGCTATATAGGTCAAAGCTGATAACGCTTTGTGTTTTACCGTAAACGTGGATAATTATCAATTATTTTTTTAAACCACACATATTAATTAAACTCACACATGATAGGTTCTGAACTAGGAATTTAATTTGGGTTTGCATAAAGCAGGTACCTATTTCTTATCTTTGGTACTTTTTTTTATGTTAGGCCAGTGGCGTGGCTAGCGTTAAAAAAGAAATCACATTGAGAATATACTTTTTAAAATATTCATATTTTTCAAATGCTTACTACGTTTCTGAAAAAAAAGACATGTATTTTCGTTAATTACTAATTAAAAAATATATTAATATTACATATTTTTGCTTATTACTAAATTTTCAAAAAACAATTATATTTTCATTATTTTCTCGCTAATTACTAATTTTTTATAAAAATTAGTAATATCAAAACCGTCAACGAAAAATTGATACTGCCGATCACTGCAGCCAACCTTGTTTACCAATCATGTGAAAAAGTGACCAACTATAATACTAAAAAATATAACAATATTCCGGGCCAACTCTTAGGGGCCATGCATCCTAGATTGAATAAAAGGAAAGCGTTGGCAACATGGGCATGAAAATGTCCTTTTAGTGGACTTTTTACTTACCCAAGTCCATAATCTACAGTGCTTGTTTAAATTCAGGACACCCCTTCTAACTTCTAAATTGTTTCGTATTTTTTCATAAATATTTGGGGACTTTAATAAGACAGCATAACCCAAATTTAAGACAAGAAATGACAGATATAAATGTCGAACTGTCAACTGGGCGCCATTTTGAAAAAAAAAATGGAAAGGAGGGCCTTGTGCCACATCATTTTAAAGCTCCTAACGAGTACTTAATATACCCAGAATATAAAGTTAATACCTTTACCCACTACAAAATGGCGGTACTTTGAAAATTACCTAAATACCTCATTAGATGGCCTTATTTCCGAATCTTATAAAGTTAGATACACTTAACGTGGTATTTTCTTAAAGATCTTTTGGGGATTTATTTAATGGTAATAATGGTGGTAATATACAGGGTAGGACAAAAAATATATATATTTTTTTAATGACGCACCCTGTATATTATATCACCAATAAAAAGATATCTAAAAGACCTTAAAGAAAATACCATATTAGTTTTGGAGATATGGCCATACAAATCAGGTATTTAGGTAATGTCTAAATTTACGCCATTTTGTGGTAGGTAAAGGTATTCACTTTATATTTTGGGTTTAGAAAGTACTCGTTAGGAGCTTTAAAATGATGTACAACAAGAGCCCCTTTCTATTAAATCTTTTTTCAAAATGGCGCTTAACTTACAGTTTGACATTTATATCTGCCATTTCTTGCCTAAAATTTGGTTTATGTTGGCTTACTAAAGTTCTTAAATTTTCATGAAAATATTGCATACACAATTAAGAAGTTCAACCAACCACAGGCCACAAACTAGATTGGTTTTGGTTAATGCGTGTGCTATAGACCTATCTCAATGTGTGTTTAATGAACTTAATTCATTTAATACTATGCCCTACTTACGTTGACATGTGAAGGGGTAGATAAAGTATAAATGACGGCATCAGCGACATCTTTGCCATATAAAGGTGGAAGTGGCATGTTTTCATTAAGCCCTGATGCTGCTTGAAATTCGGTTTTGACATATCCTGGACTTATACTCTAAAAATAATTAAACAAAAATACAGTGCATTCCAATTAAAACGATCCATCGTACAAATCTATTTTTTGTATACTTATAAAAAATCTAAAACACGTCAATTTTTCTCTAGGGGACACACTTTTGTGTGAAAATTTACGCGTTTAGAATTATCCTCCTCGTGCGCGAACACAAACGTCAAAAAGATCCCAAAAGGGAGAGAGGGTGATACCTCACAGTGGCGTAGCGTAGACAAAAACTAAATCGTTTGTACCATTACCTTACGTAAAGATCAGGGGCGTAGCTACCGCTGTATTAGCCATAACAATGATACGGAGCCCCTGGGCTACAGAGACCCCTAAAGTGTGTAAGAAAAAAAAGGCAGTGGCGTACTTTTTATTTCTCAATAATATTGGCTGTGATATGTCCACTAAGACGCCACTGAACCCAATAATCTTAATCTAGGTTGACGTTTACAAGTACCTTATTACATTAAATAAGTCTACAAATTTCATCTCAATCGGTTAAAGGGTTTTTAAGATTTTTGAAAAATACCTACTTTCTTTTAAAAAACTTAAACGACCTATATCTCAGAAATAAAGTACGAACATAAGTTTATAAGATTTTTTTCATAAAAAAACATAAGAATAAGTTTCATAGCGTAGTTAGGAAACACCCTGTATTTAAATTGAATTGTTTGGCTAGGTCAATTTTTAGGAGAAATAGATAACTTATAATAATTAAATATGTAAGTATTTTAATTTAATGGAAGAATCTTTGTTTTATTTGTGAGAAATATATACCCTTCATTTGGGCCCCCAACTAATTTTGAATACAGAACCCCTTCAAGGCACACTAGGCCACTAATAAAGATGTTGTGTAAAACAAAAAAAAATGACTACACACAGACTTGGGACGAGACCGTAGGCGACCGCCCACATCGCAAACATTTAGGAGGTTAAAAAGATTTATATTTGTTTGCCAGTTTAAATAAAATATTAAAAATTCACAAAAGCTCGTAGCGTACATTTCTTGTCCGAATTATTCGTTTAGGTGCCGCTCGAGACCCCAGTGGAAAGTTAATCAAGTTGGTGCTAAATTACCCCTCTCATGCAATAAATGGCACTGCTTTTTTAAAGTTAAACACCCTGCAGTAGCGTAACGAGAGGGGGCGGGGAAGCGGTCCGCCCCCGGTAGAAAGGAGACCCCAAAAAGGAATAGAAGGTACGTAGTGGGAAAAAACATGGCATCCATGCATTTAATCTGTCTTTTTGACGTGAAGTCGTAAAGAGATGCCAGAAGACAAGAAAATAACTTTTCTAAACTCAGGGACCCCACTTACAATTTTCGCTCCAGGCCCCGATACCTGTAGCTACGCCACCGGACACCCCGTATCTTGAAAAAAACGCATTTGCATATGTTTATATACACTTTTTTCATGAAATTAGCTTGTGAATAAGCTCTTAAAATGTTTTACTACAATTATGAAAAACCGTGTAAGTATATTTTCTCATAGGATTATAAATATTGTTTTTTTTAGGATATACAGGCTGTTACAAATTCGAGGGTCGCCATTAGGATCACGGGAACGGTAAGAGGCACAAAGTTGGTTATATTAAGGCATTTTTATGCTTAACAACATTCCATTTAAAAAAATTGCATTCGTTCCAAAATAATTATCTGGAAAAAAAAGTTTTTATTTTTTCTCAATTTAATCGAAGATATACCAATGTCACAAATTATGTCATTTTTACGATCCAACGTTTCATTTTTCAGCCGCCATCTTCATTTTTTTAATAGGCGGAATATTTGGATTTAAAATTAATAAACTCGTATTTAAATTCTAAATCCAACGAAATCATTACAGGATTATGAGACTTTTCGAACCGAGAAATCACCATTCGCTATTTCGCTATTAAAAATTACGATCTACTCACGATTATTCTTCATCTTATTTTATTTCTTATTTATTATCATTTATAAAATTACTTACAAGCTACAAAAATTAATATATTTTACATACATTTACTTATACGTATTAAAATAAAACTTTTAATTTTATCAAACGCCCGTATTAGTTTTTTCGTAGCCTAACATTAAAAAATAGATAAAAACTTACCTTTGAAAGGAAATTTCCTCAAACGAATAAAATAAAATCGAAATTGTTAATAGCGAAATAGTGAATGATGGTTTTTCGGTACGAAACGTCGCATAAATGTAAAGTGTGATATGTGATATGTCGTGGGAATAGATTTAGAATTAAAATACGAATTCATTAAGTTTAAAATTAAAACCAAATATTTCGCCTACTTAAAAAAAAAAAACGATCTTGGTGCATGGCGACTCAAAGACAAAACGTCAAATCTTATATTTAATAACATCTTTATAAAGAATGGAAAAAGTGGCAGTGATAATGTGACATTTGGTTAAAAATATTTCTTTAAATACTCTGACCAAAAATAAAAACTGTTTCGCAAAATTTCGGCTTTTTCCGGAGGATTAAAAAATTTCTGCAAATCTGTATTTTTTTTCAAAACAGACCATTGTTAAACAAAAACACGCAACTCTGCCCTAGTTTAACCAACCCTGTGTCCATTGCCGTTCCCGAGATCCTAATGGCGAAACTTAAATTTGTTACAGCCTGTACTGTACAGCTCTATAAAAGTTAGACAGCACTACACTAAAGTGACCACATTTTATAAATCATACAAAGCGGTACAAATGGGAAAAAATGAATTAAGATCATATCCATTTCTTTTTGAAGAGCAAAAAAACGATCATCATCTCCGCGAAAACCTTTCTGTATAGGGTATCCCACCGGGAACTGCCGCAATTGATTTTTCGAAAAGTACGCTTTTAAAAATTTTGAAAATTTTGTAAAATTATAAAGTAAGAGGAGGATATACGACTAGAATATAGGTTATTACCGGAATTTAATACCCACTTCCTTATTTTAAATGGAACATCCTATATATTATTTATTTTTATATTCTGCATAAAATTCTAAACATAATTTATGTATATTGCCTATATAATGTCCAACCTTTTTTGACTTATTTTAAATTTTATGTCAAAAAATGACGTTTGCAAGCCATTACATAACCATCAGCTATTAATATGAGTTGGGGTTGGGTTTCTCGTAGAGAGAACTACTTAAGTAGACTATTAATATTTTCACAATTAATAAATACAGAGTGGTCAAAAATAATCGTTAAAAATTATAACAACAAAAACCTTAAAACTCATTTTTTTAAATGGAAACCCCTTTTTTTTACCTTATCCTATTAAGCATCAAAAATAAGGATGAGTTTGTATGGGGATTCCAAAATTTATAGTTTTTGAAATATTAAAAATTTAATATTTATCTATTCTAACAATGCTTCTAGGTACGGCTTAGTTTGGCTTCTAGTTGGCCTTGACAACAAAGTGCGGCGTTACAGCTAACTACCCCGTACGCACCCGTACTTAAATGAATTGTTAGAATAGATAAATATTAAATCCCAAATATTTTGAAAACTATAAATTTTTTGGAATAGACATCCTTATACAAACTTAACCCTATTTTTAATGCCTAATAGGATAAGGTAATAAAATATAGGGGTTTCCTTTGAAAAATTTGACTTTGTTGTAATAATTTTTAAACTATTATTTTTGACCATTCTGTATTTACTAATTGTGAAAGTGTTAATACAGTCTGTTAAAGTAGTTCTTTCTTTAGAAGAAATCCAACCCCAACTCATATTAAAGGCTTTTGTTTAGAAGAAATTGATGGTTATGTAATGGGTTGCAAACGTCATTTTTGACATAAAATTTAAAATAAGTCAAAAACGGTTGGACTTAGGTATAGAACATGTATAAATTATGTTTAGAATTTTACGCAAAATCTAAAAATAACTAATATGTAGGGTGTTCCATTTAAAATAAGAAAGTTGACATTAAGTTCCGGTGTAACCGGAAGTGGTAGAGCTGTCAAAATATTTTAGTTGTATGTCCCCCACTGACTTTATAATGTTACCTAATTTTTTAAATTTTCCAAAGCGTACTTTTTGGGAAATCGATCGAAGCAGTTTCCGGTGGGACACCCTGGATATTCGTTTACACCCATTCCGGCAAAATGGCGAGATATTTCTTAAAAACAGGCGGGACGCGCCAAAAAGCGGGACAATGCTGCAAAAAAAGGGACTGTTTCGCCAAAATCGGGAAGTGTGCCTACTTCACACTACACCAGAGGCCTAAAAGCTTTAAAGATTGTCCTCTTTCATTTCCATCCTATTATTTAGCTGTACATCTACAGAATAAAGAGCAAATCGTGTACTTTAAAATGTTCTTACCGTTACTTTAATTGGCAACTTCTCTCTGTTAATGTCCAATCTTAGCGTTTCAGCCAAAGCAGTAACAGCATGTTTGGATGCTATGTATGTATCATAAAGTAATGTACTGGCCGTAGCTTGTCATGTACTGGCCATAGGTCCAACTAGGTTATCCCGAACATATAAAAGGCAACCGCCGCTTGGTGGCGCGACCAGTATTGTAGTAGCAGCTATGCCGACTGTTTAGTGCTTTGTATGATTTTTATATGCTAATATAAATATATATATTACACTGGATTGTAGTGGTTTTATTGCAAATATAAGAACCACCCTGGATATAATACATGGTGTCAGGTTACTTACTGTACACAGAGGACAGAATTGGAGAATTTTAGTGCAAAAAAATTCAAGTCACGTTGCTACAAAATAACAAAATGGAGTCCATGTTTAAGCCCCCAGAGCCGCTTGTTGTATCGGATGGAAATGTGTCGGAACAATGGAAAAAATTCAAGCAAAGATTTGAATTGTATGCAGTTGCAACAGACTTAAAGTCTAAAGCAAAGAGCAACAAGTTGCTGTATTTTTGACAATAATAGGAGAAGATGGGCTAGAATTGTACAATTCATTTACATTAACTACGGAAGAACAAAAGTCTCTTGACGTAATTACAGCTAAATTTGATGAGTATTGTTCGCCTAAAAGAACATAATTTTTGAAAGATTCAAGTTCAATTCGGTGACGCAGAAGGAAGGGCAAAATTTTGACAACTTTTTGACCGAACTGCGAAAGAGTGTGAAATCGACTGAATATAGTAATCAAGATGAAATGGTTAGAGACCGCATAGTGATTGCAATTTATGACAAGGGAACTCAAGAAAGATTACTGAGGGAACCAAACCTTACATTGGATAAAGCAATAGTCTATTGCAGAAGTGTAGAGGCTAGTAGAGTTCAAGCAAAGCTTCTTAAAGATGAGACCACCATCAATGCTGTGGCTCATAGCAAGCCAAAACACAAAAAGAGTGATAGGCTTGAGGAAAAATATGGAGATTGTAAATATTGCGGATACCAGCATAAAAAAGGAAGATGTCCAGCATTTGGCAAGAAATGTGACAACTGTGGTGCCAAGAATCACTTTGCTTCAGTCTGTTTGAAAAAGAAAGCAAGAATAAGAATAAGTTACCCAAAAAAGTGCATGGAGTACAAGAAACTGATTCAAGTGAAGAAAGTGGTAGCGAGTTCTACGTAAGTTCTGTGACTCAGTGTGTGGATGCCGTGGAGGCTTTCTGGAAATGCAAGGTAGGCGTAGAAGGTACAGACATTGAATTTAAGTTAGATACAGGTGCTGAAATTAATGTACTTCCTTTAAATTTGTTTAATAAAATTAAAACAGAAAAAACACTGAAACCTACAAATATCACATTGCTGTCATATGGTAGTAATAAGTTTAGAATTAAACCTGTGGGAGAAATTTCCCTAAATTGCTTTGTTAAAAATCATGTAACTAGAGTAAATTTTGTAGTAGTTGATTGTCAAAATCAAATGGCTCTATTAGGATTACATTCTTGTATAGAATTAAACCTTTTAAAACGTGTTGATAATATTAATGAGTCTTTTAACACTGTAGATGATATGGTTTCTAGTTATGCTAGCGTTTTTTCTGGTCTAGGCGAGTTTCCAAAAAGTACAAAATTATCCTAAAAGATAATGTTGTTCCACATACACAGCCATTAAGACGTGTGCCACAGGCACTTCATGAAAAGCTTAAAAATAAACTTGAGGAGCTTGAGTCACTTAAAATTATTTCTAAAGTTAAAAAGCCTACAGATTGGCTCAATCCGCTAGTAATAGTGGAAAAGAAAAATGGTGATCTACGGTTATGTCTTGATCCTAAATTCTTGAATCAAGCCATAAGGCGTGAACCATTTTTAATTCCCACCTCGGAAGAAATTGCAAGTAAATTATGTGGCAAAAATATTTTACAGTACTTGATATGAAAGATGGTTATTTTCAAGTAGTACTAGATGAAGAATCATCTGAGTATTGTGCTTTTGCAACTCCTTTTGGTAGTTACAAGTTTTGTCGTATGCCATTTGGCATCAGCTCAGCTCCTGAAGTTTTTCAAAAATTAAATTTTGAAATATTTGGTGACATTAGTGGTGTCGAAATTTATTTTGACGACCTTATCATAACAGGATCAACAAAAGTTGAACATGATAAAAATTTAAAATCTGTTTTGGAAAGAGCAAAAAAATGTAATTTAAAGTTTAACAAAGATAAAATACAGTTTAGCTTAAATCGTGTGAAATTTATGGGGCAAATTTTTACCGAAAATGGTATTGAGGCTAGTGATGAGTACACCAAGGCTATTTATAACATGCCGAAACCCAAAAATAAACAAGACTTGCTACGAATATTAGGCATGGCAAAATACTTAAATAAATTTATTCCAAATTTATCTAAAATTACAGCCTCTTTAAGGAATTTGACTCGTAATGATGTTAGCTGGCATTGGAATAGTGAACATGAAAATTCACTAAACCAGTTAAAACATTTAATTACAAATACACCAGTTTTAACATTTTTTAATCCCTCTCTTCCAATAGATATAGAGACAGATTCGTCAAAAGATGGCGCTGGGACATGTATTATGCAAAATGGTCATCCAATTGCATATGCTTCCAGAAGTTTAACAGAAACAGAGGTAAAATATGCCCAAATTGAAAAAGAGCTTTTAGCCATTGTCTTTAGCTGTCAAAAATTTCATTATTTAATCTATGGTGCAAAAAATGTAACTGTTTTTACAGATCATAAGCCCTTAGAGGCCATTTTTAAGAAAGACTTACAACAAGTCCCTCCCCGTTTACAGCGAATGCTCTTAAAAATTCTTCATTACAATCTGAAAGTTGTTTACAAGCCAGGAAAGTATTTACATATTTCTGATACACTTTCAAGGGCATTTTTAACTGAAAATAATTCGAATTTAGATTTAGAACTAGAACATGTCGTACATTTAGTTTCCAGATATTTACCAATGTCTGATGAAATAAAAAATGAATTTAAAAAAGCCTATGAAAATGACAATGTCCTACAAAATATAATAAAATATGTAACATCTGAATGGCCCAATAGTATCAAAGATGTGAGTGAAGATATTCGACATTTTTATAAAATTAAAGAATTTTTGCATTTGTCTGATTCATTTTTATTTTACAATTACAAATTGTTGGTGCCATATAGTTTAAGACATCAAATGTTAGAAAAATTGCATGAAGGTCATGTTGGTATGGAGAAGGTAAAAAAGCGAGCCAGAGAAATATTTTATTGGCCAGGAATCAATAATGATATTGAACAATTCATAAAAAATTGTAAAACTTGTGAGCGTTTTGCAAGAAAAAATAATAAGCAAACTCTTTTATCTTATCCAATTCCTGATAGACCATGGCAGAGAATAGGCGCTGATATTTTTACTTATGCAAATAACTCTTATCTGGTTTTAATGGATGCATTTTCGAATTGGTTAGAAATTTTATTGTTAAAGAATAAATCCTCTTTAGAAGTTATTCAAAAATTAAAAGTTATTTTTTCAAAATTTGGTAGTCCAGATGAGTTTGTATGTGATAATGTACCATTCAATAGTCATAGCTTGAAAATGTTTGCAAAAGAGTGGAATTTCAATATTGTAACGCGAAGCCCTAACTATCCCAGGTCAAATGGCTTGGCAGAAAAAGCTGTTGGAATAGCAAAAAGATGGTTAAAAAATCCGTTGAAGAAGGAAAAGATATATTCGAAAGTTTATTACAATATCGAAATTCACCCTTAAAGTATATTAACTACTCTCCGTCACAGTTACTTATGAGCCGAATATGTAAGACAAAGTTGCCAATCTGTGCAGACTTATTAAAACCTACGTTATGTCAAAATGTTAAAGAGAGTCTAATTTATAGGCAAAAACACAATGAAAATTATTTCAATAAATCTGCAACAGATTTGAAACCTTTAGAAAAAAACCAAAACGTTATGATTTATAATCATATTGATAATAATTGGGAGCCAGGTAAAGTTTTAGAATGTGATAATACACCTAGGTCCTATAAAGTGTTAGATAGATCTGGTAACATATTACGTAGAAATAGATTTGATCTTAGGCGATCCAATAATGAATTTATTCCATATAAGCAAGACTTTGAACCTCCCAGTGAAAAAAGTAGTGTTAGTGTTAGTCCAAGTGATGATACCCAAAATGTTAGTGTTCAGTGCAGTAATGAACCCGCAAGCACTCAAAATAAAACTAGATGTGGTCGTGTAATTAAAAAACCTGTTCGGCTAAATCTCTAGATAAGTTTAGATTTTAGGATTTTGTGTAATGTACTATAAGAATTTTTAGTTTGTTTAAAAAAGGGGAGATGTATCATAAAGTAATGTACTGGCCGTAGCTTGTCATGTACTGGCCATAGGTCCAACTAGGTTATCCCGAACATATAAAAGGCAACCGCCGCTTGGTGGCGCGACCAGTATTGTAGTAGCAGCTATGCCGACTGTTTAGTGCTTTGTATGATTTTTATATGCTAATATAAATATATATATTACACTGGATTGTAGTGGTTTTATTGCAAATATAAGAACCACCCTGGATATAATACAATGTATACATCTAGATTATTATCTAGTCCAGAAAAGTCTATGACCGTATGACCAAGTAAACTGTTAATATGTATAATGTGTCCTTCTGTTTTATTTTGTTTCATGTTTTGGATTGCTTCTCTGGTAGCAATACAGAGACCAAGAACATTGGTATCTATAAGAAATTATACATTTAAAATTTACGTACAGGGTTGCCGGAAAGTCAACAATGGTATTAAAAGGGCTGGTGGAAGAAATTATAAGCATCTAATAGAACATAAAATGACTTCAGTAAGGGGTTTTCGGGATATTGCGTTTTAATAAAATTTCCATAATTTTCAATCACCCTGTATAACCTATTGCGATTCTTAATAACGTTCTGCTATTTTAGATAAAGCAATAGCTTTTATAAGTCCGTCCGTGGACACACTGTAGATATTGTTGAAATAATTCTTAATTGAATATTGGTCTTTGATTAATGAAATGGTTATTTAATGCTGCAACATTTAAATTAAAACCTAAACAAGTGATTTTTTTTAAGTGTGAAAAGCAAAAATCTGATTCAATGGCATGATTTTTACAAATTTCAAGTGTCAATATCTCAAAAACCAATTATTTTTACCGAGAGCATTTTATGTTTTTCTGGAGGCTTATGGGTTGTTCCATTAGCCCTTTCAATATTGTCGTTGACCTTCCGGTAATTCTTTATACCGGGTGTCAATTTGAAAACTTCCCACCCTTAATATCTTTCTTGGAGTTAAAAATATGACAAATCGGAAAGACCCGTCAATTTTATTTGTAAGGGGGACACTTAAAATGAATATTTTTAGCCTTCTTGTTTCAACCCCCTAGGAGGGGTAGATGTCACCCTTAGAATATTAAATGGGAATGGGGTCAAGTGATACATCATTTTAAAGCTCCTGACGAGTACTTTATAACCCTAGAATATGAAGTCAATATCTTCACCTATTACAAAATGGCGGTACTTTAAAAATTACCTAAATACCTGATTTGGATGGCCATATTTCCGAAACTAATAAAGTTAGATGTACCCAATGTGGTGTTTTCTTAAAGCTCTTTTAAAGGTCTTTTTAATGGTAAAATAATATACAGGGTTCTTAAATAAAAAATATGTACTTTTTCTTCTACCCTGTATATTACTACCAGTATCACCATTAAAAAGACCTTTAAAGAGCTTTAAGAAAACACCACATTAGGTACATCTAACTTTATTAGTTTCGGAAATATGGCCATCCAAATCAGGTATTTAGGTAATTTTAAAGTACCGCCATTTTGCAATAGGTGAAGATATTGACTTCAATATTCTAGGGTTATAAAGTACTCGTCAGGAGCTTTAAAATGATGTATCACTTGACCCCCATTCCCATTTAATATTCTAGGGTGACATCTACCCCTCCTAGGGGTTGAAACAAGAAGGCTAAAAATATTCATTTTAAGTGTCCCCTTACAAATAAAATTGACGGGTCTTTCAGATTTGTCATATTTTTTAACTCAAGAAAGATATTAAGGGGGGAAGTTTTCAAATTGACACCCGGTATGTATACAGGGTTATTCACGGTGAGTGTCCTATTAAAAGATCTCGGAAATTACTAAGAATACATTTTTTAAATTTTGGCGCTAAGTTTAAGTAATATTGATCTTTATATGGCAAATATATTCGCTTTCTGGTCCTTCCGGTAATACCGAAAGTGCGTATCAACCACAGCCCTCATAAAATGAGGGTGTGGTATCAACTTGCTTTAAATAAAATGGAACACCGTATATATTATTAATATTCGGATTCTGCACAAGATTCTAAGTATATTTTGTTTATCATGTCCTATACCTAAGTGTAAGCGTTTTGGACATAATTAAATTAATTTGTCAAAAAATGACGTTTGCTAACCCAAAAATAATTATTAATTTTTCCTATAAAAATCCATTATTATTTAATTTGGTATAAAATTCTTGTTTAGCAGGACTCAATTTTACAGAGTTTTTATAAAAGTTTAAAAAATGGTAATACAGGGTGTTTAAAAACTATGATTAAAAATGAAATTGGGAAAACTGCCAAAAGTCAATTTTTTAAATGGAAACCTCCAAATTTTATATTTTTATCTTATTTAGCATTAAAAATAGGGGTAACTTTTTAAAAAGTTGCCTATTCCTAAAAGTTTTAGTTTTGGAGATATTTCCAATCAAATATTTTTATTTGGTTAATAAGCTGCAGATTTAAATTTAAATTATTAATGTATTCTAAGTTGGCTATGAGGGTGTTAAATGTCAATCAAATGCTGAATAAATGTATGTTATTCTAAATCATGTCATTCAACGCCATCCTAGCCAGCTAAGAAAAAAGTATAACTTTAATTTAAATCTGCAGCTTATATATTAGTCAAATAAAAATATTTGTTTAGAAATATCTTGAAAACTAACCTTAAGGAATAGGAAACTTTTTATAAACTTACCCTTATTATTTTTAAATTAAATAAAAATATAAAATTTGGGGATCCCATTAAAAAAAGATTTTTGGTAATGTTCTTCTTATTTCTTTTTCTTTAACTCCCTTTTTTAAACTTTATAAAAACTTAGTTTAATTGGGTTCTGTTAAGCAAGAATTTTATTCCAAATTAAATTCTAGGGGATTTTTATTTTTATAGAAAAATTTATAATTATTTTTGTGTCTGCAAACGTCATTTTTTGACAAATTAATTTAAATATGTAAAAAACGCTTATACTTAGGTATAGGACATGTTACACAAAATTATACCTAAAATCTTGTGCAGAGTCCGCAAATGTAATAATATATAAGTTGAACTATTTAAAATAAGCAAGTTGATACGCACTTCCGGTAAAACCGGAAGTCCCAGAAAGGTAATATATTTGTAATATAAAGATCAATGACACTCACCGTGAATAACACTGTATAGGGTGTTTATGAAGTATGTGCATTAAATTTAACAAATGATTCTTTGACAATTTTAAGAAAAAAATAGGAAACATGGGTTCGCAATTTATTTGTTCTGAAGATACAGGGTTTCGAACCTTTAAAGTATCTAAGTATCTAGAGAAGGATGAACTTGCGGACTCATGTTTATATGAGTCTAAGATCCGAACAAAAGCAAAGGACTGCCGTGGGCTCCTTCTATATTTTACAATAAAAACGAAAGCAGAGTTTGATTTATTACTTTAAAACCCCTACACCTGAATTGTGAAAGCCTTTCCAATAATAATTAAAAAATACTTAAAAATAACTAAATTAAAACAAAATTTTGGCACTCTGTAACTCGTAAACGATCAACTTTTTGATAGGTAGGTAAATTGCGTTAGAACGTTTAATTTTAGGCTAAGGGGTTTGTGGTTGAATTTGTTACAAACCTTTTATAGAGACACTCTGTGTATAATAACGTGTAAAATATACACAACTTTAAATTTTATGGTGACTATGACATATGTGTAAAAAATCTTTCTACGTGTCGCCTTTCCCCGGGGGTGTTTGTAAAGCTAAATTCTCCTATTAAAAAATTTTCAAGACTTTTTATTTTTTCTGAAAAAGGAAAAAAATCTTATTATTTGTAATTAACTTTGACTAAGTCTGACTAACTCTAAAAAGGTAAAAAATTCTCTGAAATTTCGGACTTTTGAGTTATAAATAGTTAATTTTCTAAGTTTTTAGATTTTTTAAAGTCTTATTAACTCTTGCTACTTTTACTCAAAAGTCCAACATTTTAGAGTTACTTAGACTTAGAGTTATTCACAAATAGTAAGACTTTTTTCTGAGAGGAAATAAGGCTTTGGAAAAGTCTTAGAAATTGTTAATAAAAGTTGGTTAGTGTTATCAATGTGACTTGTGTGCTTCTGTATTTATTTTAGATCTATACAAATATAAAATATTACCCAATACTGTTCTCCATTTTGAAGCATCGCCATCTATTAAATCAGAATTCTGCGCAACCCCAGCATTGTTTACTAAAATGGAAATATTTCCCAACTTTTCAATAATATGTTTAAATGTAGAGATAATGTCTTTCTCATTTGAAATGTCACATTTAAAAGCATAAAGTTTTCCTTTTTCTCCGTTAAGTTTTTTGGCTAGTTCTTCAACTCTTTCGACTCTTCGTGCCAAACCTGCAACCTAGAAATAATAATATGAAATAAATGAAAATATGAGAAACTCTTAAAATAAACCTTTTTATTTATGGTACATAATGTTCATTCATCAATTAAAGTAGAAATTATTACATTTCTAAAATAAGATTAAGTTATTTTTTTATTGATTATCTTACGGCACTTCGGTTTCATATGTATGACTAAAGATTCGAAGTACCTAATAAAGTAATTTTACATAACATATAATATTAAAATAAATGAATTCGTTAGAATCATCACGTCCACTCGCAGCTACTGCCGCTATATTTTCTGCACTACGTGCTGGATGTGGGGGTCAAGAATTATCCAATAATGAAAATTGGAGTTCAAATTTTTGTGATGGTATATAACCGGCTCAGTAGGCCGATTATGCGTGGACCATAAGTTGCCCGAAGCGCACGAACCACATTTCTCGGAAAATGATGATTTTCATAATAAAGTTTTAGACGTTGTGCCGGGGGCTCAGTCGTTCCAGGATAAATTTTCAAACAGTACTGAACACAAATAACATAACAGTTTGAAATTTGGACCCTCTCATCTATCCAAAAATACCTACTAGAAAAAGTAGTAGTAGGAAACACCCTGTATATTAATTTGGAAACAAGTGTTTTTTTAAGACACCCTGTACATCCAACATACAGTTATTTTTGTGTAAATGTATTTTTTATCAAACAGGACTTTTTATGAAGAGGCACTATTTTCGTAAAATCAGTAATTAAAAAGTTTTCCATTTGATAAGAACTTCCGAAGACACGCTGTATTTAGAGCTTAAGTATTGTACTTACTATAACACCATGTTTTACCAACTCTTCCACAATGGCAACTCCAATACCAGCGGAAGCACCAGTAACTACAGCAACTTTACCGATAAATTTATCCATTGAAACAACCATTCTTATTTGTTTCAAGCAATTTAATTTAAAAATATATTAAAAAATCAGGCAGTACGCGAACTAAAACTTGTTTTAATCAATTCAACCACAAAGTGAGTCATGTACCGCACTTATTGACTATTTAATATTTTACACAAATATTGTAATTTTGGCATGAAGGTCATATCTGAATTGAAGTTAATAAATAAGAGATGTTTATTAGACTTTATTTATTCAATTTAATATAAAATAAAAACCTAGTTGGTAAGTATTCATACGTCTTTAGGCAACAAAAATTATAAGTAAAATAACTATTTTAAAAACAAAACTTTATTTAAACGTACTAAAAGAATAAAATTATATTTTAATCTTCTTTTAAACTTTTATCAACATATACCGTCATTACAAAATTTAAATGATATACACCCTTATTCAATAGTCTTTTTTGTTGGGTACACACCAAAAGTCAATCTAGAAAGAATGGGACCGCTTCGGTCCTAGGGTATAACGAGCTGACCCTGTTTAGCCCTATCGACCACTATAAACTGGCCGGTTGTCTGAAACAAAATAAAGGAAAGCCCTTCACAAATGTATTTTTTTACTTTTATACCAGAGCTTTTACTTTTTAGTTATATCGCTGGATTCCAGTAGTCTAAAAATTCAGACCGATAGAGGAATTTAACTTACATTTCGTATTCTTAGCGAGTCCTTTTATTTATATGTATTATATTGTAGAAAAGCATAAAAACTTACTCCGCCACATTGGATTTAGAATGACGTTACTTTTTTCTGAATTACTCTCTGCAAGCTCTTTCATTATATAGGTGTAATTCATCAATTTTAGGCGTTCAACCAATTACAACCGCGATAATAATTGGTGACAACTTTGACTTATAATACATTGTTTAAACGTCAACATAATCGATTGGTAAATACCGTTTTAGAATTGGTTTTTCGCCTAAAATTGATGATTGTAAAAATGAATTAAAAATGACTTTTCAATATTTAGAAGTCCGTCATATTGGATTTAGAGTGACGTCAGACGTCAGTTTATTTTTTTAATAACTACAGCAAGCCCTTTAATTTGATGTCCAACTTGTAAGAGTGCATTAAATATATATAACTAATCCGCCATCTTTGGGTTTCTGCCATGTTGTATTTAAAATAATTTCACATAGCTATCTAAACTAAACGTGTATACAAAATTTTAGTTCAATAGGTTACGTGCTTCTAAATTAAATTGCAAGGTTACACCCGAAGATACAGACATACCTAAGTATACATTGCAAAGTAAATAAATGCTTTTAAAAATACAATATTCTCTTGAAAACTACAAAATTTAAATAAATAATATAAAAATCATCTCTTATATATTATACAGGGCGTTTCTAAGCAAATGCTAAAATTTAAGGAGGTGATTCCTTGTTTAAAATAAATGGTAGTTTGGTTTGTAAAAATGGGTCAAAAGTCAACTTTAAATTTAAAAAAATCGAAATCATAACGTGTGATACATGGAAATTTATTTTATAAAAAAATCTACTTGTATTAATCCGGTAGTATTTCTTTATTTTATATTACTCGGTAGTTTAAATACAATAATCTTTTTGTTTTTAACATAAATAAATCTAAAAAAATATATGTTAAACGGTTTTATTACAATAAAAATAATGTATGGTTTGTACTAAAAGCTAAAAAATAATTTGGTAAGTCCTAGCTACCAGATCACACCAATATGCTCATCAATGTGGGGTATTAATCAGGCAAAAAATAAAATAGTTGGGCACTTGAAATTTCTATAATATTTACTCTGGATACGCTTCACCCAACAATTTTAATATTTGTCTGATGAATACCCCAGATTGATGAGAAGATTGGTGTGATCTGGTAGTTAGACTTACCGAATTATTTTTTGTTTAGTACATTATTTAATTCATTTTTTTGTAATAAAACCGTTTAAATTATTTTTTTAAATATAATTTCTTTTCGCGTTTTAAGTTTTGTTGTTAGTTGATACTTCATAGCCTATTGAGTTAAATTAATGCCTTACTATTACATGGTTTATTTCCTGACAATTTGTTGCAATCTAACTCCTCTGTACATTGGGTGGGAGACCCATATATGCTTAGATCCCTATTCAAAGTTAAATAAGCTCTTGGTCTGTCTAACAACCTTTTTTTTTTTTTTAGAATGAACTCTGTTCTACTAATCCTTTCATTAGATACCAATATTGAGATAGTTGTGGAAAATATGTAATCCACTATTTTGTGGTGGCGGCCATCTTGAATTTTATTTTTTTCATAGAGAGCTTTATTCTACCAATCAAGCCCTTTCATTTAATTCCCATATTGAGGTTGTTTTACAATCATAAAGAATGTATTATGTTGTATTGTCATCAAGATTAAGAGTGTGTACCAAAAATCAAATCGATCTGTCAGGAAAAGGAGAAAATAACAATTCTAAATTTGACTCAAACAAACAAACAAACAAATACTCTGATCAAGCTAAATAAAATCGTTTAAAAATAAAGACCTTTTTTGTTTTGCAATATTTCCTAATGGTTAACTTTTGACCCAATGTTTATACAACAAACTACCCTTAATTGTGAAACATGGACCACTTCCTAAAATGGTTCGCATTTGTTTAAAAACACCCTGTAGCTTTATTTATCTGTTGTTCATCATGTGTATATCTACAATTAAAGTAAATAATATGTTTATGTTTGTAATTTTGTTTCTCATCCTTGCCTTGCCACGACGCTATGCAAAGAGATAATTTAAAATAAATCAAAGCGATAATGCTCAATAAAGTTTCTTCTCGCCACAACCTTTTAAAATAATCGCACGTATTTCAAAACCTAAAAGGGTAAAGGGTCAAACTTTATCTTAAAATATATACGGCGTGCCCGAAAAGTCAATGATAATATGTACCGAGGAACTTCTCATAAGCATAAAAAAAACATAAAATGACCTTAGTAAACAATGGTTTTCGACATATTGGTACTTTAATAAAACTTTTTCATTTTTTAGTCACCTTGTAGGGTATACAAAAAACTATTGATTTTTATTTTTGAAATAAATTCAGTAGTAACAGTAAATTATGGTTAACTTGATTCGTGATGTTGTTATCCACCAGTATAGGGATTCCCTCATGATACATGATCTAATAGATGACCTTACTTGGCATGGCGGAATACAGTAGGGAATATAGCAGGGCTCGGAACCTAGCATTGTCCTGCCAGTCCACTCCTTTGCCAATTTATCAGCTTCCTCATTGCCTTGGTAGCCCTCGTGTCCTGGGTACCCAGGTAATAGTTAGCTTGTTGAAGGCACCCACCTCTTCTAGGGCAACTACGCAGTCTTGAATCAGCTTGAAGGTGATCCTGTACGAACTGATGGCTGTCTGGCTATCCGAATAAATTACTATGGTTTTATCCATTTCCTGCAGTCTTCGGCATCTAGACAGGGTAGTTTTTGCCTTCTGAGTGACTTTGCTTAAATGTGGTCTCTATAGGTCAATTTTTGATAAAAGATGATTCTTTAATATTTGTTCTCTTTAGAAAAAGGGATTTCCACTCCATTGAGCCTGGAGCCAGTGCCCTTCTTTTTGCGAAAGGGACGGTTATTGTCTTATGAGGGTTGACTGAGGGTCCACTTTGCACCATTTATCAACTGTGTCTACGGCGTTCTGTATTCCAGGTCATCAACATACCCAGGCAGTGGTACCTTTCACGAGTTAATTTTTAGAGAAGTTGATCTACCAGAACTGCCTAATATAATGGTAAGAGATCGCCTCCTTGTAGGCACCCCCCATTTAAGCCTCCATTGTTACTGCGCTTAAGGTGGATCTTATGACCCTATTTTTCAGGCTGGCTTGGATCCAGTTGCAGACCGTGTCGGAGATACATTTTTTCCTAAGTGAAAAAGTTGGTACGTTGTTGAATGACGTCACATTATTTATTGAGTTACTCTCAGCAAGCCCTTCCATTTAATACCCATATTTGGAAGTGTATTATTATGAACTAGTCCGCCATCTTCTTTGTTGCGCCATGTTGAATTTATAATACCGTCACGTTATTTTTTTAGTTACTCGTAGCAAGTTAAGGACTTTCATTTCATACCTATATTGTAGGAGTGCATTAAAATTAACTAATTCGCTATCTTGGGTGTTCCCCCATGTTGGATTTAGAATGATTATGCTTCAAAATTGACTTGCAAGATTTCACCCGTCCATACATGCATACATTGCAAGTTAAATAAAAGCTTGTATGAAAACATGAGGTTCTTTAGGTGTGACAATGAAAAAGGTCTTCTTGAATCGAATTTTAAAGAATTTCAAGTGCCAATATCTCGAAAACCCACGATTTTTTACTGAGGTCATTTTACGTTTTACTGAATGCTTATGGGTTATTCCATCGAAGGTTCCATCAGCCTTTTAGTATTATCGATGACTTTCCGAACACGCTGTATTGTTTGTAATGGTTTATACCTAATAAACAAATATAGAATATATACATTTTTTACTATTGATATAATACAAGTTACATACATATCTTCGGGGACAGTGCAAATCCGCATAACAAATGTAGCAAATTTTCACTTTCGCGGACATTCCACGTAAGATTCTGATTGAAAGCCAGAACAGAGAATCTGTGGTAAAAATATATAAATAACATCTATTTTCTTTTTAATTAATTAGTAAAAAATTAGTCAAATTGCCCTTGAAATAACAATATTAAGATTTTAATCCTCCTTTGTAAAATTCAATCACACGCAAATACGCGGTCTCTCTGGTAGATTCGCCGTTTTGCTGTACCCTGACGATATGTAATGTATACAGTGTGTCTACGTAAGTTGGCGTCATATGAAAAACTTTTTTATTATTGACTTTATAAAAAAAAGTTATTCGTTAAAAGTTCTGCATGGTCCAAAACCTAAAAAGCAACCATCGGATATCAAATTGTATCAATCATCTACGAGGTTTGGCATAAATGTAATTTTTGCTTAAGAGTAAATTACCTGTATTTTTGCTGGTATCAAAAATTATTATAAAGAAAAGATGTTAAAAATTGAAAATTACTTCAAATATGCAATTTTGTTTATTTAAAAAAAATATTTTGAATTTGAATTGAAGACTAAAAGTCACGTTGCTGCATAAAACATCCTTGAAAGTTTAATTACAAAAGATTTCGTTTTACTTAAACAGAAAACATATTTTATTAAGTGGGTCTAGTATTTAAACCAAACTTAAAAGTATTAAATTATCATCCAAGAGGTCAATTAATAAATTTTGTCATTGAAAGCTATTTTTTATTTTAGATCTCGTTAAAAGATATTTTAAATGAAGCTTTTGGAATTAAATAAAGATGATTTTTTTAGGTTTTAGGTAATATACAGTGTGTACCACGATAGATGAACAGGGTTGCGCCTTTTCGTTGACGTTGCAGAGTATATAGCGAAAACTAAAAGACATAGAACGAATCTGATTGCGGAATCTCCATTTTAATTTTGGAAAAATTCAGTGGTAAAAAGTAGATCATGGCTTATTTGATTCGTTTTCGAGATATACAGAGTGTTTTACAATTTTTTTTTTAATTTGGCCAGGCACTTTTAACTTGCTTGATATTAGGGATAGAAAAAATGAAAATAGAAGAAGTTTTACGGATTTTGACGTAGAGTTCAGTGGCGTACCCATATTTTTTTCGATTGACTTTTATTTTAAAGGTATAACAGAAAGTTATTTTTTTAAGGAACACGCTGTATATTTTATTATTAGTTGAAAGGTCTCTTCAAAAGCTATAAGAAATACCACATTTGATATATCTATTTTTAAATAGTTTCGGAAATATGGCCATCATCAATTTTTTTTTAACGAAACATCCTATGTATATTTTATTACTGTTGCAATATTTGCATATATTTATCTCCTATAGTTTTGGAAATATGACCATATAAATCTAAAAAATAGTAGATATACGCATTAAGATTGGAAAGCTTATATTTCCGAAAAAGTAGAGAAAATCGTTTTAAATGTGGTAAACTCCTAAAGGTCTTTTAAAAGTAAGAAAATATACAGGGAGTTTTATTTTAAAAATGCCATTTTATTATTAAATTCCTAACAATGGCAATATTTCCGAAACTATAACAAATGAAATATATCAAAATGTATTTTTTAAGGCTGGAGAACTTTCTATTGGTGATAAAATTTGCAGAGTGTTCCATTAAAAAAACAACTCTGTGTTATAACTGTAAAATAAAAGTCAATGAAAAAACAGGCCACTGAATTCTACGTAAAAAACCCTAATATTTTTCTATTTATATATTTTTTTCTATCTCTAATATCAAAGCGAGTTACAAGGCGCGCTTGTGGCTGCTTCGGTTGTATCGGCAAGCGTCGATCTCCGGAGTTAAGCAGTGAAATGCGCGCCCATAATTTGGATGGGTGTCCGGCAACGGGGATGCGGACCGAGCAACAACCATCCAAGTTATGGAATGAATGGTGTGTGAATGATAAGGAGTAGGGGTCAAGGTACAATAAGCCTTCAGGCTGCAGTGCACCACCTAGGGGGGCGGTCGTCGGACCTGGGTGGGATGATCCCGAAAGGGTGAAAAAAAGCGAGTTACAAGTGCCTGGGCAACTTGACAAAATTTAAAAATACCCTGTATCTTCAAAATAAATCAAGTTAGCCATAATTTACTTTTTACCATTTAATTTGTTTCAAAAATTGAAATCGAAATTGCGCAATCAGATTCGTTCAATCTCTTTTACTTTTCGCTATACCCAGCAAGGTCAACGAAAAGGCGCCACCCTGTACAAGCAGAGGATAAGTAAAGAATTTTAAATCGGCATTTTGGAAAAACTGGTCGCATGGTTCAAAACTAGTGAATACAAAATTTTACTCCAATTGGAATTATACATATTTTAAAAAAATAGAACAACATTTTATAAGTAAATGTTTTAGAAAATGAAATTTCATGTCAAAACTTAAAGTTTAAGTATTAAAGTAAAAAAAAATGTTATTTTTTTACATTACACACTAAAACTGAAATACTGGACAAGTGAGAGCGAAATGTAAAAGAAAATTAAAACATATTGAAGATTTTTTTAATTCGCTTCCTCGTGTTAAGCATGGTCATTAAGTGTTTATGCATAACACGTAAAAAATATGTTTGAATGTGGTAGACAATGCTTTATTATTAAAATAATGGTTATGCTGAAAGATTTATAAGTAGGGGAGACTGGGGAAGGATGATACGTTTTTAACAAAACCATTTCTGTAAGCTATTGTAAAAACAATTTTACTAGTTTATTCAATGACCTTTTATCCTTTACAGACTACACGTCAATGAGTTTAATTGTACATTCTTAGTTATTTGGGTATTATATAATAAAAATGCCACATACATACATTCTTATAATTATAACAAATAGAGAGATTAGGTATATTTTTTTCAAAATGTCTCAAGCCACCCCATAGGGGTGGTTTGATACGTGGTACTAAGAGGATTAATAAATACATTTTATAAGATTATAATATATAAAAATTACAATAAATGCAGGCTACGTCTTCCTGGTCATCTTCTGTCCCCACTTCAGTGCCATATCAATTTCTTACTTTTGCGAAAATTTTTCTAGTTCTAAATTTTTATCACATGTATCAAGCCTCCCTCCCATAATGTCTAATTTACCAACTACTATAAGAAACATAACCTTTAAGTTAAAGCTATAAAAATTTAATATAGGACTCAGTTTAAAATGTAGTTTATGGTAAAAATATTTTTTTACCAAAAATATTTTTAATACTAAATTTCTTATATAAACTAAGTACATACTTACATTTTTTAGCTTTAAAATACATTTTTATTCACTAAACAAATTCGGCTCAAATAACGCATGTAAGAATTTTCCTACGGGCTGGCATTTATTAAATGAACGATTTTCTAGAAGATTTACCGATTTGCTTTTTTACTAGGCGCGAAATAAAAAACCATATCAAGCCTCGTTGTGTATCAACGCTTCCTAGTCTCCCCTAAGAATATAAATAGTTGTAATGTGGAACCAATAGTGCAACCACCTGAGCAAGATGCTCTCTACTAACAATTCCATATGTAAAAGGAACGTCTGAAAAGATTAGACGAATAACCAAGAAATATGGAATTAATTCGGGATCCACATTAAGAAGCATCCTGACAGAGAGCAAAACTCTATTCGTCTAAACAGGAGAAAGATTGCATTTAGCAGGTACCATGTCAATGTGGAGAAACCAAACGTCCTTTAAATGTCAGAATTGCAGAGCACAGATAACATACACAGAGGGACGAAACATCAAAATCTGGGATCGCTGACCCTGTTTGTCAAGATGTCAGAAGCACGGATTGTACACAGGAAACCACATTGAGAAAGCACAAATTTAAGGAAGCCGCCTTCATTGAGAACAATCAGCAATTTTAGGCGTTCAACCAATTATAACCGCGGTAATAATTGGTAACAACTTTGACATATAATACATTGTTTAAACGTCAACATAACCGATTGGTAAATACCGTTTTAGAATTGGTTCTTCGCCTAAAATTGATGTTTGATAGTATTTTTAGCAAACCAAGTGTGGAAGTCCCAAACATTTGAAAACCACTTTTAAAGCGAACCAATGCCGGCGTCTTAGGTGAGCAACCCCACGCTTGACCGCACCCAACTCCATCACGGGTGAATGGTCTTCCCCACTGTATATAAACTCAGTAGTCTAAGGACTTAGATTAGTTTACACTTAAAAACGGACAGAGACAGAACTGTCCGAAAGGTTGTGTGAATAAATAAAATAAAGACAATGAAAGTCCGAAATTCTTCTTCCAATATTAATGCGAAAAATATTACACAATATATAACATATTTAATTTTAACATTTATATGACTATTTAAGATTTAATTTTGTATGAGTAATGCTCTTGTTGACCACCATGAACACTACTTAACTAAATTTTGATTTAAAAGACTCCCTGCTTGGTACAATTTTAATTTTAAATTTATCTTCAAGTCCATAACTAATAGCAATTAAAACTTTCGACTTTTTGAACCCCTTTAAGGCACTACGACATTTCTTAGTCATATTGTTCTTGCTGTTGTTGCAGTTAGGATTTAAATACAATAAAAAATAAAAAAAAAAACAGTTTACAAATTGTGATAGGTGTTTTAGTGGTTGCCATCATGGATGTACCAAGCCAGTTTGATTGTGTCTGCGGCTCAAGTTTAAATAATTTAGAACTTACGTTTCGTACCTTAACATAAAGTTACCCGGAACGCTGTTGTCAGACAATGATGCCCAATTTTTTTCTAAAAGGCAATAACTCGATTTTCAAAAATGCTTATGTCTAGCCGAGCCACAAACAAAAAAATAAGATAATTTCTGTAAATATTTTTCACTATTTTGGATTTAAATACCCATTTTTATCAGCTGATTAGTTAATCAGCGGAGCAAACACGGTCGTGTTGCATGTTAATCTGAATTGCGGATTGAAATAAACCTGGTGTTGGATCTTTACCAATTCGGAAACTTTTCGTACACAGAATCAGCCAGTCAAAAATGTAAATAGGCAATGTGTGGATACGGTCTAACAGCATGTAAACATTTCGGATTTGATGACTTATAGTGCTTGCTTTGTTATTGCATTACTGGCCGATATACCCATAAAAATAGCTGATAGAGTATAGTACGCACTTTGGTTAGGATGCACATTCTAAATAATACTGTATGTTCTCAAAAAGCAAGACACAGGTATTAAAACAAAAAAACACCCATAAAATATCAATAATAAAACTTTTATTCACTTAAGTGATGTTTCTGTCATGTGAAAATCGAAGGAATAATATGTATATTATAGAAGACGGAAGTTTTTGTTTCAATCATATAGCTTACTGCTTACACTAACATTTCATAACATAACATACAGATTAAAATTAAGCCTGTGATAACGTGCATGTTGAAGTCGATGAAATCCATCTGAGCCATCTGATCCAAAAAAAACTTCCTTTATGTACTAATAAGATGAAAATATAAAGATGAATATAAAAATATTAACAAAAGTTAAGGCCATAAGTTTATTTTCGTTAATCTAAATACTTTTACACACTCATTCATTTTAATACCTTAACCTCCACCATTTTTTTTTTAAATATAAAAAGCTGCTTCCTACTTAACAGTTAATAATACGTCTTCTACAGATTTAAAGTTATCACATTTTAAATGCTCTGTAGACGGTAGTTTAATAATAATAAAAAAAATAGCCTTACATAAAATCTATAAAGAGGTAATTTAAAACTTAAATCTAAAACAATATAAAAATCAGCAAAACTTGGAATCATGTACAATAAAAACATCAACATTTTTGCTAACAATTCGGGTGGTACTAGCCCCTGGACCAAAAATAAAATGGACTTTTTGATAAGAACACTTTTAAATTATTTTCAGGGGTTTCCTTTTGACGAGTCTACTCCGAATATTCATACCGCCATATAGGGAAGCGGCGATTTAATCCAGCCTGTCCATGTTAAATGTTTCGGGTGTCAGACTGGGCGAGGAGAGAACGCGTCTTTTTTTCAGACAAGTTTACCACAATGTTTTATATGCATTTTAAAACAATTTGCCAAAAATGGCAAGGCTTACAGTCATGAAGCCATAAGAATAAAACAGCCGATTCCCACCTAGGGGTTTTTACCCCGGGTAAAAGTCTTCGACGTTTGACGATTCACACCTGCGATTCATGGGTAAGGGGTTAAAACTTGTACGTTTTTACCCGCCAAATTAGGACTGGTTCTAATGTTCCCTATGGGTGACGACTTTTGACAATATTCCCACATAAATTAACGGTTGGTACTACCAAAAGTTGTGATTTTGATTCAAATGTGCATGAATAAAATTCCACCCGTGTCTTTGAAAAACCCCGACAATCAGCTGATGGGTGACGACTCATGCGCCACGGGTGAACACTCCTAAGTGGAAATCGGTTTAAACACATATTTCGGCTATCGGACTAGATGGGTTACGTGATTGTAACCCTATAGATTTTTTCCACAATGTTTTAAAATTGCATGTAAAACATTGTGGTAAACATGTCCGACAAAAAAGAGACGCATTTGCCCAGTCGAGTCGAGCCCACCCGAAACATTTGACATTGGCAGGCTGGGTTAAAACGCCGCTTTCGTATATGGCGGTATGAATATTCGTGGTAGACTCGTCAAAAGGAACCCCCTAAAAAGGTTTTAAAGTGTTTTTATCATAAAGTCCATTTCATTACTGGCCCAGGGATTATACCGTTCTTTCCAGAGAATTAGAATAAAAATATTTTATTAGAAGCACCAAAAATAATGTTACTTAAAATTTAATAAGGTTTTCGGCGATTTTATTAGAAGATTTTACTAAGTTACTTAAATAATTTTAACTCTGTAGAAAAAACGGTTTTTGACATACTACCGCTCTTTATCTTATGTCGACCACCCCATATATTTTTAACGTACACTGTCACCAAAGGGACGCAAACAATTTAACTAACCTTAACTTATAAAGGATTATCAACATTGCATACAATATTAAAGCATTAAAAATTTCTGTAAAGTATTTCGTACTAGCTTAGGCAAATTTAGAAGCTATTAAAATGGTCCCTAATGTTTACTAAAAACTAATAAGTACTTAATTAATACTTAGGAAAGATTTAAAAAAATTGTACTTGAATGGTGATAACTAATTAATGGGCCACAGATGAGTAGCTGATGACAGATGAAATAATAGTCACATGTCGTTAAAGTAAAATTTTGCTAATTTATTTCGCGTGGACGCAACTTAAAAAGCACATTCCTTTAATTAAATAATTCTGATTTGCCAACATTTGTCCACTTTGCAACCATTATGCAAAAATTAAATACCTTTTTTATACAGGGTGGTCCCTAAGTAATGGACCCAAATTTAACTAAAGAATTGCTACTTTAAAATATTGCGATTTAACTAAATAGTACAAAAATAATTATTAACTGAGATACAGGGTGTCAAAGTTCAAATATTATTTTTAAATTTTTTCGATTTTATTTAATACGTTTTGAATATTGTAATAAAACTTGGTATCTAAGGATTTTCTTATTAGGCTATTATAATCTGATGTTAATTTTTAGTTGTTAACTAAAGGACGCTTGAAAATTACCTGAATACTTCATTTAGATGACCGTATTTTCGAATCTAATAAAGTGAGATACACTTAATGTGGTATTTTTTAAAGTTCTTTTAAGGATTTATTTAATCGTAATATTCGTGATCCTACACAGGGTTGGACAAAAAGTATAGAGTTTTTAATGACGTACCCTGTATATTATATTACCATTCAAAAGATACATCTCTAATTTTGTTTTACTTACAACAGACGCCATAAAAGTTGTAACAGATATTACACGCCCACCATTAGAAACAACAACACAATTTATTAAGTATAATTTAACTATTAATAACTAATTCAGAGTTAACAAGCCTAAAATACCATTACTGTAACTCAGTTTCACATATTTTTGTACTAATAAATATTTATAATTCCTTATCAATTTTTAAAGCCAACAGGTGATAAAATACGGTTAATGACCTTAATAAATTTAATATTGTTAGCTATATTTCTTCAAGCTATAAAGTGGCTCTATTTATTTGTAATTTCTTAAAGTATACCCACATTTTTAAGTTCTTTTACTTTTTTTGCTTACCGACTGTTAAAATAATGGCGTAATAAAAAAAAACACTGATTGGATTCATAGTCAGCTCCAATTTTGTCAGTCCCTAGTTAAAAGCCGCCAATAATAAGCTAACACGAAATACTTAATTAGATATGGCAAATTATTAACCAATTTTTAAACTATATTTCTTACTGCAAAGCCAAATTAATAGAATATCAAGGTTTTAAATTATTAAATGAATGTAAAACTGGGTGACACAGATGAAACATTAGGGATAATACACACATTTATAATAGACAATATTTTAAAACCATACATTTTTACAAATAAACATTTGGTAGAGTCTGCGTGGACAGATGACTGGGAAAAAATATAGCTTTTGAAAACTACTGTACTTATTTTTAGCAACCCTAATGCAAGTACCAAAGTTATTTTGATTTAAGTTATCTACTGTCCTAATTAAGGTACTTTTAAATTTTTTGAAGTGGGTTTGTTCGCTTTTCATACGTCAGATTAAATTAAATGACAAGTCATGGAGATACGAGTGTGCGCGGCATCAATTTTAGTCTAGTCTGCAATAAACCTTTAATCTGACGAAAAGATTATTTCCCTATTTTGCATTGAAGAATCACCCCTTGTTTGTCGGTAGAGTTAATGGACACAATGTATTTAAATATTAAATGATATCTTTGGACAATAAAAAACTACGAGTAAATGCTTTTGTTGCTGTGAAATACGGAAGGGTTTTATATTTTTTTCTTTAAGTATACAACTCTACTATTGTGTTGATTTAATTTTGCAAGAACGTAAAAAATTAAGGACTTTTCGGGAGTAATCAAGTAACATGTGGTTTCAAATGGCTGTAATCTTATTTTATTCAGACGCCTATAAACAATGCCTATAACTTGTATGCAGGGTTCCTTTACTAGGAAAAATATTGCTAAGGACAAACAATGGGCCATATGAATAAAAAAAGCAAATGCTTTTGCTTATAAGCAAAAGGTATTGATCATATTATAGAAATAAAGAAGGAATTACTTCAAACGTATGAGCATTTGCTTACAAGTGCGAGTATTTATTTATAGAAAATTAAAGCTACTAAATAGCAGCAGCACTTTTCTATAAGTAAATACTCTGCTTCTCATACGTTTAAAGTAAATCCTTCTTTATTTCTATATTATGATTTATACCTTTTACTTATAAGCAAATTTTATAAGTATAAGCATTTGCTTTTTTATTCATATGGCCCATTGACTGAATAGTCACTTAGAGAGATGTTATTATTTCAAATTTAAAAAAAACTTAAATTTACAGGACAAATAAAGACTAATAATGAAAGCAGGTAGTAAACTATTTAGTCGGGTGGCCCCCTCAGTCACCCGATCTTAATCCACTCACTTTTACTATGGGGGTTGCCATTTAATGATATAAGCAACAATTTCTCAAGGTTTTGCATATAAATTAAGAATAATTTTGTTTCTACTTTTGGTCATTTAAAATTAGTTTCAGATAGTATGTGAGCAATTGAACATACTCGAATCTCCAGAACTTACATTTTCTATAATCGTTTTTAAGAATATTTAGCATACCTCTCAATATAAGGAGAGTAACCTTTTTTAAGTAGGGAGACCTAAAATAATCTTAATTTGTGCTTTGCTTTTAATCGTGTTTCAATGTTCGATTTACTTCATTGTATCGAAATCTAAGATATGTTGGTATTTGTGGTTTCAATATACAATGACACGTTTAATCGATAAGATGGTTACTTTCCTGCTCGTCTTCGGCAAGGGCTAGAGGAGCTCGTAATAACAGGTCACTGACTTGAATTTTTCTAGTCTGAAAAAAAACTTTTGTTAATGGGCGTTGTGATTGTTTTTGCTTAAAGTTAGTGGATTTATTGCTGTTATTGGTGCCTTAAAATGCAAAAGCTATACAATTTGGATAAAAATACCAATTCTGTAAATTATAAGTCAAATATTAAGGGTATCTGTAGAAAGTGAGGAAAAAATGCTACCACAAATTCCTAAGGCTAAAAGATAACGATCAAACCTAAAAAAAAACTAAAAAAATAAAATCGGTTCTCAATTTTATTGTAAAGTCAAAAGGGCCGATGTCTGCGGTATTTTGCAAACATTTAAAAAGAAATAATAATAATAACAATTTTAAGCCATTCTGTATTGAACGTTATTTCGTTTAACATCTTTAACTTAATAAAGGTATAGTACCTATATGGTAAAAGTTGATTTGTGCATCTGTTTTTGAGATATATGGACTTAAGAAAATTCACTTTCTGTATGGCCAGGTCTAAATAATACAAAAATCAAATAAACCCATGCCTCAAATACCTTAAGTTTTAAAATAAACGATGGTAAAAAACGTTAAGTTTACTAACTTATATCTTAAAAGTTAAGACATCTAGGACATAGGTTTATTTAAACTTCTCTTCCTAGAATCACCTAGTATTTACCCTTATAAAAAATAGCATCTTATTCTAAAACACCCTGTACAATTTAGTCCATACAGAAAGTTAATTTTTAAAAATCCATTTATCCCAAAAACGGCTGCACAAATCAACTTTTACCATATCGTATACCTATTTTAAGTTAAAGATGTTAAAAAATTAGAATTTGTATTTAAAAGTTAAACAGAGTGGCTCAAAAGTCATATCGTTTAAAATTGGGGGAGATTATAATTTTTTACCCTACAATGTTATTACTAAATTTATTAAAAAACCAAAACCGGCACTCTGTATAACCAAAATTATAAACTTTTGGACTAAGGTCATTTCACTTATATCGTCATATTTTAGCATCAGGAATTGGTGAGAGCATTTTTAGGTCAGTCATGGTTTCTATTTATTTTACAAAAAAAAAAATATTATTTTTTTATTACTTTTTATTGACCGGTCGCCAAAGCTTAGGAGGATGCCGTAGCACGTTAAATAGAACTAAAACGCAATTCGCTGTCCGTTGTAAAGTTGTAAAAGAAAAGTTTCTTAAAATTATCCCAAGATTATCTTAAAGTTGGTTATTTTTATGGTTTTCTAATTTTGGGAAATTTCATGTGCTTATTATTAATATTACCAAAAATCAATTAACTTTCCTATAATCTTTGGATTATTTTAAGAAACTTTTCTATATACAACTTTTTTCAAAACAAATATTTAAAAAACGGCAGCGAATCGCGCTTTAGATCAATTTAACGTGCTACGGCATCCTCTTAAGGCAACAACGTACTGTATGTTTAAAAAATAAGAGACATTTTATAAACATGGAACTTAAATATTTTTTATTTCAGCCACAAGGTTAAATAATAAAAATAAAATATTTAAAAAATTACCGAAAACCACTGCGTGAACTTCTGTATAAAAATATGCAATTAATTTTTTCCTATTCATACTGGATATATCTATAAAGGTTTTGTTTTATTTGAGCGGCGACCTTCGATTAGGCAGTGGTAAACACTTGACAACATTCCTAAATTCTTATGACTGACCCTTTTTAATAATTATTATTTCTTGTAGACTTTTATAAATTAAATTTATAAAAAGGCCGTAAAAATAGCGTGGAGATAAAATGCTACAGATAAATCAAACAATAAATAAAATAGTTGTGGCAAAAAAAACAATTTGGATGTTTAATAATTTATTTTTAGAATGAAAGGGTTATGGCTGTGTGCACGTGTTATTATAACAAAAATAATTAAAGCTTTTGAATCTTATGCAAAAGTTTCATTTCTTTTTCCTTAAATTATTTTTGGGCTCATCTTCTCTACTGTTACCATATCCAGTGCTACATTTTATCCCACATTGTTGTGTCTCTATTAGTCGTTTTAAAGCTATACAGAGTTATTATGCGTTTAGAATAAGTGCAAAGCATCTTGTAGTCATGATTTTTTTTCATATGTATGAAAATATATCTCACAAAACCCTATACCCTATCCCTTTGTACATAACCAAACACCAGTAAAAAGAAAGGCATCCAGGTGACACTATACAAAATACTTTATTAATGAAAATATTGTGAAAATACATTAGCGTTGAATTCAGGAAGTGGGGGATATTCTCAAGAGCAAAAAATCCCTTCGGAGAAATTTACCAAACTGGTATGAATGTAATCTCCAAGTAGTTGTTTGTTTGGTTTTTAAACAGGTCCCCCTCACCCTCCTGGGAATATTAGACTTCACCACCGGAACATTTCTGAATTCAACACTGTTAGCAAGTAGTCCATACCTTTGAATATTTTAATAAGATAGTATTTAAAGTGTATTACTTTTTTAATAAAATTAGTCTGTACTACAACTTACCTTCTGCTTAATATTTAGAGTTAAACTTAATAGAATGCAATCTTATATGTCCCAGCATTGTGATCTCAAATTATAAAAGTGGTTAAATTACAGGACTGTTTATACACCGAGACAAAAACATTTCTTAAAAATATTATAAACTTATTTTAATTTATTGGAACAGGTTAGAAAACAAGTTCTATTAAAAAAAGTAATCAGTGTCAACTATTTTAATATATCACACCATTCTTTTTATAACACAATGCTGGGCGTAGTCCAGGGATGGCGAACCTTTTTGTATGAACGTGACATTCTTCTACAAAAATGTAAAATGATGTCCTTGGCGTGCCATAAAAAGACTGTTTAGGGAGAAAAAAAACATACATCATCAACTTCAAATGTATCTTCTTTCAGTTTCACTTTACTGTGTTCATATACTCGCGTGCCCAATTTTTTACGTCGCGTGCCACTCTGGGCACGTGTGCCATATGTTCGCCATCCCTGGCCTAGTCTAACTATACAGTGTCTTTCCAAACTGCGGTAAAAAACCAAGAGCGTATTCCTAAGCTAATTCTACGAAAAAAGTTGATACAAATATAGGTCCGAAAATGCATTGTCTCAAAGATAAACTTTAAAAAAATCGTTTTTTTTATCAATACCGTAAATAATTATAATTAATATTTTATTTTTGGTAGTAGTATCTACTACTAAGAACAAACATGTCTAACAAAAAAGCTATGCCATCGACTTTTCTGCGTCAATTAAGCAAATAAAATACAGTTTTATTATATCTTTACATTATTTCGTATCTTGCTTAGTTTTTTGAAAAAAAACGCAAATTTCATATATTTGAACTACACAATAAGCATATGGGACGTTTTCTTGTAAAATTTATTTTTTATTTAAATACAATTACGTAAGAACACAAATACTAAGATCGATTAGATCGATGGACAAGTTCGGGGACCTATTTATCTTGGTACAAAAAAAAGTTTTATTTACCTAATCGAAATAAACTATAAAAAATCAATAAAACCAGTTGTGTACATTGTTTTGTCAAAAATATTTAAGTGCTGCTCAAAACGCCCCAAAAACTTTAAGTAAGTTGGGACTAAATTAGCCCTTTAATGCAACAAACACTACTGCCAAAATGTATTAAAATCGTATAGGGAATATTTGGGATATTATCAAATATATATATATATATATATATATATATATATATATATATATATATACATTTGTAAGTTTAACACCCTGCATCGCGGAACATAGCATTTTCAGACCCGTGTTTATAACATTATGTTTTCAGAAAATTAGCTCATAAATTTATTTACTGCAATTAGGAAACACCCCGTATACTATTAAAATGTCAAAATAATACTAAATACTGGGAAAATATCTAACCTCTAATCGGGGTCCGTTGCCTTGGCTGTGATTTTCTATTACTACAAAGCAAGAACAAAATAAACAACACAAAAAGCAGCAAAAAAAAAAAATTGCAACAAATATACAAAGGCTACAAAACTTCATATACTACTAGTAGGTATAAGGTTTTAATAGTTATTTATTAGATAAGTGAGTTATATTACATATAAGTCACGCAAGAAAAGTTTAACTCTCGAGCCCGAAGGGCGAGAGAGGTAATTTTCTTAAGTGACTTATATGTAATAACTCACGTGTCTAATACAAAATTTTATCCAACACTTTCGTATAAATCGTTTTTAATATCGAAAATAATTTGAAAATGTCATCCATTATTTGTTACTTGTCATTGTCAACACCAGCAACAAAATTTTGTATTGTCTATAATTCACTAGTGAGCTAAAGGGTACTTTAGCTCACTAGTGACTTATAGTACACTTTATATCCTCAAAATCTGATCAATTATGTAGATATTATATTTAAGTGTTGGATAAAAAATATTATTTATTGTCACTAAAATGACAGAAATTAATTTTATAGTAGGATTAAAGTAAAATATATTAAAGGATTGCGACAATAGTTGCAACAACATTTTTTTTTAACAGAAAAGAAATAAGCTATTAAAATGCCTGTATTTTAAACATATGTAATTAAATTCACATATTTAAAGCAAATATAGTATGCACTGTACAGTAATATACGAAGTATAGCCTAACATTTTAAAATATACACAAATAAAAAACGCCAACCAAAACTTATTAAATAAAATTTAAAAAATACAATACCTCTTTTAACAAGCAAAAGCAAATCTTTATAGATTTTTTTCAAATTTGTTACATTATCTCAACCACACTCACCAGAGATGTAGACATATAGCTTTTACTAATAATATTAACAACCTTCAGTGATGTCATACTTGTTAAGGAAAAAAGAAAACTTTTGTATTTCGCGAAAAAAACAAGAAACTAACAAATTTACAGTAATACCTAACAATTAATTTTAAAATTTATTTAAAACACATTTTCCCCTAAGAGAGGATTAAAACTAAAATAATAGAAACCTGGTGGTGGCTCTAACTAAACTGATAGTGGCTTAAATTAAAGTTGAATATTTTAAAAATAATTGTCGATATTAACACCGCAATTTGTAAGAATATTTTTTTTTATGGATTCATTAATGTTGTTTTTAATGATTTATGTCTTATTCACCGAGGTATTTTTCCATATACACAAAATAGTTTTTTTAATTTATTCATTATATTAAAAAATAAATAAATTTTAATTATAAATTTATAGCAAAGAAGAGTTAAACGAATATAATAAATTAAGGCATTTATTTTATATGTACATTAATGATTGGTTCGGTACTAATAAACAAAATATTTAACAAAAATAATTAACACACATAAAGGATGTTTTAAATAAAAGCATTATTAAAAAAATAGATTGATCAAAAATTTCCTACCAAAAATTAACTACAGCAAAAAAGCATTAAAAAATTCGGCACCAGCAGTATTAAAGTCATCTAATTTTTAAATACAGGGTGTTACTAAGCAAATGCGAAAAAATTTAGGACGGGACTCCTTGTTTAAAATGAAAGGATAGTTTGCTTTATAAACATGGGGACAAAAGTCAACCATAAGGGAATTATCACGGTACAAAAATAGCGAAAAAATACCGGTATTTTTTATCTCAAAAACGAAAAGAGCTAGAACAATGAAATTATACGGAAATATTGTTATTATAAAAATAAACTTTCTAAATATCTTTGCACCCTTTGCACCTTTTTAGAATTAATGGAAGTGGTGAAAATAGACTACCTCTATCGTTCTTGTTAACCAAATTTAAAGAAAAATTAACGCAATGACATCGAAAAATTTAAATTTAAAGATTCTGATTCATTTAAAAACTTTTTAACCCCGTATTTTTTTATTAAACCTACTAATTTTAATAATAAAAAAAAATAAAATGTAAATCATAACGTGTCATGACGGGAAAAATTTATTTTATAAAAAATCTATTTATCTGCTGTCACCTATAAAGGCATTTGCTATATTTTTTTTATTTAACATTAGTTGTTAATTTAAAAACAATATCCTTTTAATTTTTAAGATAAAAAAATAGACACTTTTTTTCGATTTTTCCGCGGTATCTCCCTAATATTTAACTACTGACCACATGTTTATAAACAAAACAACTATCCTTAATTTTAAACAAGGAATCACCTGCAAATTTAAAACACCTTGTCTAAAGCTTTTTTATTTACTTTTAAATTCGATGCAAAAAATAAATGGTATTTACTTAAAGTTGTATCATATACATACTCACAGCTTAAAAAATTGAGTACACGTACAAGTTATCCGAAAGATGTTCTTGTACTTAAAATATATATCTTTTGCATGTCACAAATATAAAATGTCATTATACCGGGTGACAACGAAATTACTATCTAGCATTTTATTTAAAAACTTTATTTATTTTGCATTATTTATTTAAATTTTAATAATTATTATTATTTTATATAATTTATTTATTTAATACTGCACCAAGTTTAATCTATTACAGAGCACTGCATTATCCATTGTTCAATTTGCCGGAGTCTCAAATTAAACATATCTGCGAGAATAACATAACTAAATTACAGACCAGGGTCGATAATTTTTAAAGCAAAAAAATATAGTAGAATAAAACCATTGTAAAAGGTAGAAAATATAACAAAAATTAAAAAAAAAAAAAAAATACGGGCGATTTGAGATCGAGAAGGGGGAAGCGGATTACATATTACTTAACTACAACCTCAATATGGGTATCAAATTAAAGGGCTAGATTGGTAGAATAGAACCCACTCTAAAAAAATTAAAATCCAAGATGGCCGCCGCCACAAAATGACGGATTACATATTTTTTTCACAACTATCTCAATATGGGTATTAAATAAAAGGGCTTGATTGGAAGAATAAAACACACTATAAAAATTAAAATTAAAAATGGCCGCCGCCACCAAATGGCGGATTACATTTTTTTCACAACTATATCAATATGGGTATCAAATAAAAGGGCTTGATTGGTAGAATAGAACTTACTATGAAAAAATTAAAATCCAAGATGGCCGCCGACATAAAATACCGGATTACATATTTTTTTCCACAACTATCCCAATATGGGTATCAAATGAAAGGGCTTGGTTGGTAGAATAGAGCTCACTATAAAAAAATTAAATTCCAAAATGGCCGCTGTTATAAAATGGAGAATTAAATATTTACCACAACTACTTCAATATAAAATCGTTGATTAGTTATGGTTAGTTATAGTAAGGCATTATGAAAGGGCTTGGTTGGTAGAATAGTGCTACTATAAAAAAAAATTCAAGATGGCCGCTTCTACAAAATGGCGAATTACATATTTTCGACAACTACATCAATATAAAATCGTTAGTTAATTATGGTTAGTTATAGTAAGACATGAAATAAACTAAATACATTGAGAAGTATCAACTAACAACAAAACTAAAAACTTGAAAATAAATTATGTAAAAAACTTTATGTTAAATGGTTTTATTGTATCTACTAAAAGCTAAAAATAATTCGGTAAGTCCTAGCTACCAGATCGCAACAATCTTCTCATCAATCTGGGGTATTGAACAGACAAATAATAAAATCGTTGGGCAATTAACATTTCTATTATAATATTTACTCTGGATACACTACGCCCAACGGTTTATTATATTTGTCTGATTAATACCCCAGATTGATGAGAAGATTGGTGCGATCTGGTAGCTAGGACTTACCGAATTATTTTTCAGCTTTTAGTACAATAAAACCGTTTAACATATTTTTTTAACATAATTTATTGTAAAAGATAAAAATAAAAAAAAACAAAACTTGGTTATTTTAATTTTTCATATAAATACAAAAGTTGTAGATCTTTACATTGCCTATCCAGAAAAACCGTATTTAACACTTAACACCCACCCCCTCTCCCCTTCCCGACCTTAAATCATCTGTAATTTAATTTTTCTTTAATTTTTGTTATATTCTGTACCCTTTTAATGGGTTTCATCCTACTATATTTTTTTTACTTTTTACTTTTTAAAGGTTTCGGCACTGGTCTATTTATGTATTCATTTTTTTAAAAAGTTTTTTTCATGATATAATAAAAAAACTCTATCAGTGCCAAATTTTTATACAGGATGCGTCGCAAATTTTTCCTCTAGGTTAAAATTGAAAGAATGCAACTTGAAACATTCTTATACCTAAACTAACTGACATTACAGTTCATACACTAAATTCGAAAATTTTATTTGTGACACAAAGTGATTTACTTTAATTGAAAACTTTGGACGCACCCCATATATTTAATATTTAGCAAAGCAATATCTACCACAATTAACCTTAATAATGTAAAAGATTAAAGAAATTTGTAACTTAATCATAATTAATT
This sequence comes from Listronotus bonariensis, assembly GCA_014170235.1. Taxonomy (NCBI): domain Eukaryota; kingdom Metazoa; phylum Arthropoda; class Insecta; order Coleoptera; family Curculionidae; genus Listronotus; species Listronotus bonariensis. The sequence continues at coordinate 115,220 of JACEGR010001230.1, read as the reverse complement.
TATTATGCTATAACTATACAGGCGCATCGAGACGCACCATTAAAATCTCGTAAACGTAGATTCAGTGCTGGTTTAATTGGAGCCAAGTTGCGCATTTTAATGCTTACAATATTTCGTTAATTTTGGAGCTGTTTCGGAGCTATTTGAAAAAAAATCACATTGTCATTGTCACTTTTCTCCTTTACAAAATAACGTAATTTAATTTAAGATCCAACGTTTAGTCTTCGAGCCGCAATCATCAACTGTAATTTTCTTAAGGGTCGAAATATTTTGTTTTGAACTTAAACTCTTATTTTAATGCTAAATCCAACAACTTTAGATTTTTTGCTAAGTTTCGAAATGAAAAGCATCATTCACAGACATTTCCGTTCGCAGGTAAGTATGCATCCATTTTTTCATTAGTGCTCAATATTCTTCATTTTATTTACTACTTTATAATTCAACTAGCATATAGCAATAATTAAATAAAAATATTTAAAATATTTTTTTATTATCCAATAGATAATAATTTATCAAAACACCATGTTCATGTTAATTGTTATCAAATAAAAAAAAATTAATTGACTGCTGCCTTTTAGGGTATTCCTCCAGATATCTTGTGAAAGCTATTACAGTTTCTCCGAGATCCCAATAGTGCGCCTTAAATTTTTGATATCCTGTATTAAAATTAAATTATTTAATGTTTTGTTTTTTTTTACATGAAAACACTTTGTATATTCCCTAAATTATTTGTCGCCGCCACTGCTTTAAATTAATTCTTTTAGACAGCAAATGTAAAACATAGCTTTCAAACTTCAGTAATATTTTTCTATATTAAGCTTAGAAAAAGATACATAATTTAAATGTTGAGTCGTTTAGCAAATAAATACAAAATTGATTAAACATAAAACAGTATTTGAATTCCTTTAATCTTTTATATTTAATCTATAACTTACTGTGTTCTTGTTCAGTACTGGTGGATGTTGCAGTCAGCGTATTAGTTGCTACTTCTTCGGTACCACTACTACTACTACTAATAATTGTAGTAACGGTTTTTGTTACGTGCAAACCTGCTACTCTTCGGCTTAGTTCCTCTCCTAAAATATTTCAAAATGGCGCAACGGTCAGAAAAATCATTAGAGTCTTCATAAAAGAAGGGAAAATATATCGTAAAATAAACTAGAGGCATATTGGTACTGCAATTTTTGTTTTTTATAAAAAGTAAAAAAATTACTACTGTTACGATGAGCAAATGTATGAAATTATTATCACATAAGATATTTTTTTTAAGCTTAGTTAATAAATCGACCCAATAAAGATAAAACTTAATTCTTTTAATTAATTGTTATGATTTAACTAGCTTTATAAAACAATTGTTTATGTGTAAATGTAATAATATATTTACCCCAATTAACTTAAGACTTTCACCTCGGAATCTCACGGAATAAGCTGAATATCTGTACATACCTTTATTTTGGTACAAAATCACCTATGATATCGTGTACAGAACTTGAAATATGACAGGTCCAATGTAAAAAAACATTAGAATATCTCGTTTCCTTTACTTTTTATTGCATTTATATTATTGTTATCTGTCACACATTTCAAAATTACATTATTTTACTTTTTTAATTTTGGAAAATGAATGAACTAGAGAAGGCGAGAGTAATTACTCTATTTGAAGAAGGTGTTTCTCTGGGAAGAATGCTCAGCAAGTTGGGAAACCAAGAAGCACTATTCAAAGCCTCATAACTAAATGGGAAAATACAGGATCATTGGAGAGAATGGCTAGAAGTGGTAGAAGAAAAATTTCAAACGAAAATCAAGATAATGATCTGATAGATTTTTGCGAAACAATCCATTTCAGACAGCTGTAGAAGCACACAACCAAACTAATTTTCCTAGGACAGTAAGAACGGCAAGAAATCGTATTAGAAAACATTCGGAATTGAGAAGCAGTGTAGCTGCTAAAAAGCCATTTTTGACAGATATGAATAAAGAGCAAAGAATTGGGTTTGCACTGGAATATTTACCGCAAGGTATGGATTTTTGGGAAAGGGTAGTATTTACCGATGAGAAGATTTTTCAATCTTATTATAGCGGGCAGATTAGAGTGTATAGGCCGCAAAATACACGGTACGAAGAAAGATATACCCGACAAGTTAAAATAAGTGAAAGATTGTCTGTTAATGTATGGGGGTATATGTCTTTCAGAGGGCTAGGCATATGCCACCGTATTCAAGAAAGATTTATTAGTCAAGCTTATATACACATACTCCAAAATGTTATGTTGCCATCGGTAAACAATATATTTGAACAAGAAAATTTTATATACCAGCATGACAACTGCCCCGTCCATACAGCAAGGAGAGTTTGGGTCTGGCTACTGGAAAATAACATTTCATTGTTACCTTCGCCCTCAAGAAGCCCTGCTATCAATCCAATCGAAAACGTTTGGGGATATATCGTAAAGGAAATTAACAAGAACGATTTCTATCCACAAAACAGTGATGATTTGTGGAATAAAATTGAAGAAACATGGAATAATTACAATGTTCACCATGCACAAATGCTGATTGCATCTATGCCCACACGTTTAAACGTATTAGTGGAAAAAAATGGTGCCGCTTTTGAAATATTAGGCCAGTGTTTTTCTATAATATTTGAATAAAATAAACTATGTATTTATTTTGGAGTCATGTATTTTATTGAATATATTATTTAAGGTGAGAAAAAGGTAAAAAGCCAAGTTTACCAAAATATTGAAAATTGACATAAAATGTTAACCTAAGTGTACGAAATTTTATTTCCGATCACTGTACTTACCTTAAGCATGCAATCAATCGTGATATTTAGCAAATACTTGGGTAAAAAAGATGACATATTAGACTAAAAATCACCATTGATCGCATTCTAAGGTATGTACATACAGTAAAGTGCTTTACAATCTGCGCCCTCTATTATCGGATCCATTGGTCTGACAAAAGAATGCTAGAAATTAATTTTGTAAAGAATATTGTGGAAACGAGATATTCGCAAAAACTGTTTTTTTTTTTGACATTTGACCTGTCATATTTCGAGTTCCTTACACGATATCATAGGGGATATTTAGGAGAGTATTTTTTGCTACCCTTTAATTTCAACTAAGATGACTGGGCTGATTTGCATTAAATGCAAATTTTATTAATATCTTAATGGGTTTTCTTTGCTATAAATGTAAATGTTAAATAAACTATTTAGACAAAACAGTTTAAACACCCCGTGAAACCGAATCATTTCCTGACCTATGTTTGTATGAACTTTTTTCTTATAGTCCCTGGACCAGTAATGAAATCGACTTCATGATAAGAACACTTTTAAAACCTTTTGGGGGTGGGTTTCTTTTGATGAGTCTACCACGAATATTCACATCGCCATATATAGAAGCGGCGCTTTAACGCAGCCTGTCAATGTTAAATGTTTCGGGCGTCGGGCTGGGCAAACGGCGTCACTTTTTGGTCGGACAAGTTTCCCACAATGTTTTACATGTATTTTTTAAACTTTGTGCCAAAAAACGTAAGGATTACAGGTACGAATCCCGCCCAAACCGATACTTAAAATATGTCAATGGACCTTATGGTTTCGTGACTGTAACACTTACGATTTTTGGCATAAAGTTTAAAAATTGCATGTAAAACATTGTGGTAAACTTGTCCGACAAAAAAAACGCATTTGTCTAGTCCGAGACCCGAAACATTTAACATTAACCGACTGGGCTAAAGCGCCGCGCCGCTTCCGCATATATTCGTGGTAGACTCAGTCTAAGGAACCTCCCTTAAAAACGTTTTAAAAGTGTTCTTATCATAAAGACGATTTCATTACTGGTCCAAGGACTACTACGGTTTCAAATGATGAAGTTGCTCTTAAATTTTCTAACAACATTCTGTAACAACTTGAATATGTTTTTAAATCCAAATTAAAATAATTTGAGTCATAACAATAAAAGAATTGTCAATTAAGGTTATTACCTGGATAGGGTAATTCTTAACCTATACGCATAAACTTGGAAAATTATTTTTAAGGAAAATTAATATTTAAAAATTATTAAAAAAAAAAGAACGTGAATTTTGAAGATAAATTTACAAATATAAAAAATTATATTTATTTTCTTTTTATGTCATAAATAATTTGGTATAGAATAATTATAAGTATACGCAATAATTTTAATTCTAATCTCATAAAAATAAACACACATACGACCACTAATAGAAGATTACTAATAAACATAAAGAACATCATCGTAACTTGTTTATTGGGTAAATTATGATTTTTGATGATGTAATATATCAATTTGTTCCAATCAGTGATATAACTTGGTTCAAAAATAAAACAAACAGTATTTTTTTTAACCCAATTTGTAAATACTTTTAAAAGAACGATTTTATTAAAAACATTAAGAGACCTTTTTGTAGAGCATTAAAGTCTCATTAAGAATTTATGTTGTTTAATATATATCATATCAATATTTAAAGCTTTATTATTTGAAAACGATTCGTCTGGAGAAAATTTTTAATAAGACGTTTTTGTAGGCAATTTAATTCTCTTAAAAATATATGAACATATCACGAAAAACCTTTGGAAAAACTGTTAGGCGTCTGTTTGACACCTGTTAGGTTAGAATACAAACCCTGAACAAAAATGGTTTAGGTGGTTGCATAAAGAATTTTAAATTACATTATGTAAGTATGCTCTTCAGCCATACTTTTAACCGTTTTTCGATCACCGACGTATTGTCTCTCATTGCGTATACGGATAGGAATAAGTGTGCATATTTATGTGTTTCCTTTTGTGTCTACTATTTGTGCCCAGAACACACGTTATTTTTTTATTTAATAATATTATGTCCCTAAGTAAAATTATCTTACCCATTTTTTTTCATTATTAGTCATTGTTTATCCTTTGCAATAATGTCCCAAGCTTATGTGTATAGATTAAGAATCACTCTGTATATCCGCCGCGTTGCAACTGTTATAATCTATTTAATAAAATTATCAATACCTGATCCTAAATGATCCTTTACACTATCAATGGTTATGTCGCCTACACTACTCGAAACCGTAACATTATGTGCTGTTTCGTTTCCGTTTTCTTGAACTTCATCTACCTGTAAATAATTATAACTACATAAATAATTACTTATTTAGAGCGATACTTTTAAAAAGCCTTTATAGACTGTCCCAAGATAAAAGATATAATTGATTAAAAATTTCTAAAGTGAACCCACCCCTTGCTTTATTTAAATCAAAATAATATAATATGTGTATGTTATACACACATTAATTAAATTTTACTTTGGATATAAAAAAACTGCAGCCTTTTTATAAATCTTTTATAAATATATCTACCTTTAACCATGTGTACAAACAGTGAAGACCTAAAGTCCGCCCCCCTTCCAATATCTGAACCTTTCGATATATTCTGATGAAATTTGGAATAATAATAAATGAATGATGTCTCTATTTTTTGACATATTAATGACAAACATAGAAAGGAAGCTTTCACGGCCGTTTAATCTTGGTTCTTGGGTTTGGACCGACTCAAATTGAAATCATTTACCGATGTTTCGCCATCGATTGCTGGAGGCATGTTTAGGGATCTTTACTCTGCAAAATTGAAACGAATGTAACAGCTGGCGCCATATTGGGTCAAAATTAAATGGTACTTGTTGTGGCACCTCATTTTAAAGTTTCCGACAAGTACTTTATAACTCTAGAATATGAAGCCAATACTTTTACCTTTTACAAAATGGTTGTACTTTAATAATTATATAAATATATTTTTTGATGGTCACATTTCCGGAACTAATGAGTTAAATAAAATAAATGTGGTATTTTCTTAAAGCTCTTTAAGGACTTTTTATTTTTGTATTAAAAAGTATATACTTTTTTCCTACCCTGTATATTATCACCAATATAACCATTATAAAGTTCTTTAAAAGAGCTTTAAGAAAATATCACCTTATTTATGTATATCTAACTCTATTAGTTTTGGAAATATGGCCAATTTTATGATGTATAGGACATTATTGAGTAAAATATTGTACTAGGTAAAGATATTGACTTTATATTTTAGGGCTATGAAGTATTTTCAAGAAGCTTTAAAATAATGTGTCACAAGACCCCCCTTCATTGTTTTTACTCAATATGGCTTTAAATTAAGAAAAATACCTAAACAAAAATACATTACATTGGTTTAAAAGTCGGTAATCCTAATTATCACAATCAAAAATGTATTTTATTGGTTTAAAGAGTCAGTGACTAAAGTATAGCATTTCAAATTCTATCAGAATATACCAAACGGTGCAGATTTTAGAAGGGGACGGACTGACTTAAGGCCCTCACTGTATGTCCGTCATAAAAAGTATAATTTTTTTCTGACGACAAAAGTAACTTCATAAAAAGTGACATTTTGATACCTGTCAACAGCAATAAAATGTTATTTTTATTTCCGTTATAGATTATTTTTTTACCCTTCTTTAATTTCAGGGAGAATGGAAAGAATATCATAAGGTTTCTAACCTCGGATCACGCAATACTTTGCGGATACTTGAGCAGTCTGCTATAAAATGTTTTTAAATGCTTGCCTTTTCCAGTGTATTTGTTTCCACGGCTCCGTTAACTAAAGGGGGTTCTGAAGCCTCTTCGGTATTGATTTCGTGGCTATCTTCCGATACACCATCTTCTCTGGCACCAACGGGCAGTGGCAAATAACACCTTTAAATAAAAAGAATTGCAAAAGATAAATAAATAGGAAAATTGACAAATTCTTATTTAAGACACATAAAAATTAAAAATATATACCCGAAGTCTAGAGTTCCAAGATTTAACGCCTTGGTGCAGTTATACATGACCATAATTGGTCATATATAACTGCAGGTAGGGCGAAGTGGGGCAGTTTGATTCTAAATACCTCAAAGGCACTTTTGTTGCATAATAAATGAAAATTTTAAAAACAACTTTTATTTTCGGCAAAAGCAATAGCCTACTATATTTTTAGAAAATTTTCCAGCATACATCCCTCACCGACGCCACTGGTAGAAATATTTAAAACACTTTTTTCATTACAATATGTAAACAGGGTTGAAGTTATAACAGTATAACGAATTTTTCTTATTTCATTATTTTAAAAGTTTAGAGGTTTAGGACATACAGAATCAGCTAAATGAAGTCTTTCATAGGCAATGTGTGGAAAGAAGACTGTCTAACGCGAAAGCCGGCATGTAAACATTTCGAATTAAGTGACTAATAATGCAATTATATTATTGCATTACTGGCCGATATACCTTTACAAATAGCTGATACGATATATCCATATGAACATTTATCCTAAATGCGCTAAGGAATCATATCCTGTATGTTTAGCCATCAATTAAATTACACCCTGTATATTTACCTTGCTTGTGTAACAGCAGTCGCAGATAAAGATATCCTTTGTAATTCGGAGGAAGAATGAAGATACAAGGCTTCCGCTTCTTTTGTAAATACTAACGATGATATTCCGCTAAAAAAATACCATAAATAAGATCTAAAATAAAACACATCAAATAGGCATACTTAATGTCTTCCCGTTTTATGGCAGCAGCATTTAATTGTCGTTTCAAATCGGGAATGCTCAGTACCAGGCAATCGCCCATGTTTGTAAGGCACAAAAGGTCCACCTCGGAATGTTTCGAGTTGTCATCGGGTAAATTGCAAGAAAATGTGGCAAAAGCCATCCTTCTAACTCTAGCTCCTGAAAAAAAAGATATTCTTAGGATACCTACATTTTATCTTAACCTAAAAGGAATATTGATAAGATTTATGTCTAAAAAAGCCTTTAAAAATATTGTACATTCGGAAAAATCCATATGTTACTTGAAAGAAAGTACCTACATAGAAAAATTTTTGTGGAACTTTAAGAAGTTCTTCAAGAGTTATCGTTATTATCAATATTACTTTTAAAGAATACTTAGGCAAGGCGCACACTGCAATGGCAAGCATATGAAGTGGCGGCGAGATGGTGGCAAATTTAACCTTTAAGTTTACCAAAAATTAACTATTTTGGAGACTAGTGATACTTAACTGACGCTTGCCAAATACCATTCCACCGTCACTCTACTTTAATGCTCGCTTCTGTGTTTATGTACGCAGGTTTTAAATATTCCATTTGACACTAACACCCATCTGGCAGCCACGTCACTTGCTTACCATTTCAGTGCGTGCCTTGCCTTATACAGTTACTTTTTCGAACAAAATATTTTTCTAATAGCACATGAGTACATGATATAACTTTGGTACAGTTCAATATTTAATGCTAAAAGACACTTTCCTGAACATTTCTAATTTTTAGACATTCATCATTTTTTCCGTATGGTCTTCATTTAGTAAAAAATCATGCCAAAACAAGATCTATTAGAAAATTTTAACCTCCAAAATATTTTGTAATAAATGCCCAGTACCTTTACAATCTAAATCAAAAACTGTCCTAAATTTGGTTAGTTGGTTCATTTAAATACTAGATTCTTATAACCCATCAGAATCAAAATATCCCAAAGAATTGCTTACTTAGGTAAGCATGTTTTTCATATAGATTTTTAAATTTTGATTCCCCTAAAATTTCTGCTAATCCACGACAATGAATGACCTTTGAAACATTTTTTTAGGCATACATATGTAGATGCTTTAGAAGGAAAAAAAAGATCCGAATCAAACCAATGTTCTTTACACACCCCCTGTATATTAGCCCATTTTTGGATTTTAGAAATAAAAATAAGGTTAGTTTTAGTTTAGTGGGTTATTTTTTGAAGGAATCATAGCCTATGGTATATTTATTAAAGGAAAAAAATATATATTTTCGGAATATTGAAAAATATACAGCGTGTTTAATTTAAAGTACAAAGTTGCACTAAGAAGCAAACAAAAATTCGAGTAGAGTATGGCAAAACGTAAGTATTTACTTACCTTCATGTGCAGTCAGCTTAAATTTACAATATGGCTTTAGGGTTGGAAGGGTAAATATTTTAAACTGCTCCTCCGAAGCTATTATAACCCTATGTGCCTGTGTGGTATCGGGTAATGGAGCTACGCCCTTCTCTACTTCTAGCGGCTCCGGCAGTGGTTTATTGGATCCGTCAAGAACGGCTATTCCTATTACGGGCGCCCTGTAACATTACATTTTCGCCTTAATAAAAGTAATATTTAAAATATGTTTTTCTGTTAACTTAAAAAGAAGAGACATTAATTGTTTTAGATTAAAGCTAATATTACCTGTGTTTTAGTTGAATTTCTTTTGCCAAATGGCACACAACATCATCGGTTTCTCGTTTGGCCGAAGACGGAACGATAATTGTAAATGCATACACAGTGCCATTATTTGTTCCTGCCCAAAGAGTTGGAATTGTGTTTTGTACTGCAAAAAAATTAAAAATAACCACATGGAGTTTTTTTTTTAAACAATACATATAAAAAGACCCACTATATATTTTTTAAATATTTAAAAATTTAAAGTTTATTGGAAATATACTAACAGTAATACAAAGTACGTATACAGCTACTGAGAAAAACTGTAATACCAGAGCGCATTTTTACCAGATTTTAGATACTCATACATGACCCCATCCAATTTTTTCTTCCTGTTGGTCAATATACACATAATGACTAGTAATATTAATTAAAAAATAATTTATTAAATGTCAAATTTAAATTTACCAAAAAAAAGAGAACAATTTTATTTTATGCTAAGTTACCACTTAAAATTACATACATATACAGTGTGTCCCAGGATAGCTGTAACCAAAATTTTTTGAATTTTTAAACGTTTTTTGGGAAAACTGGTCACATGGTCCAAAACTGATAAATACAAAATTTTAGTCCGAATGATAATATACAGGGCGAGTTATAACTAAAAATAGGAAAAATCACCAAGAGTAAAGAACCCTTATTACTTAAAAATATGACAAAATTGTATAAGTAAATGTTGTAGAAAATTAAATTGTATGTCAATTTCCTACATTAAGCATTAACATTAACTGTTTTGAAAATACTTGGCTTAAGGCATCGAATTAAAAAAATAATAATAAAATTATAAAATTTTTCGGCCCCCTTGCCAATTTATTTAAGTTGTAATGCATAACGTAAAAACTAAGAATTACATTTTTTAATCTCTTGCTTTAACTTTCAATTTTTGACATAAAAATTCAATTCTCCACAACATTTACTTATACAATTTTGTTTTATTTTAAAAAATAAAAGTAGTTAGTTCCTGGGCATTTCTCGTGTTTTTAGTTTAAGTCGCCCTGTACATTACCAATCGGAGTAAAATTTTGTATTTATTGGTTTTGGACCATGCGACCAGTTTTTCCAAAAGGATGTTTATAGATTCCAAAATTTTTGTTCCTTTTGTCCTCTGTAACACCTATCACAATGTATAGATAACAATAATAACAAAAATACACAAAAAAATATTAACTATCAATTAATCCTGTATTACAATGACACTTAGTGTTAAAATTTTAAAAAAACCTATATCAGACCACATCCATAATCTTGGACCCTTTAACGAACTTTTCGACCAAGGTAAATTGCATTAGATCATTGTATTTTGAAACAAGAAGTCTATGATAGCATTTTGTAAGGACATTTTAAAGACAATCTGTATATTTAAAATAATTTTAAAATTTTAACGGCCGTATTCACTAATTTATAATAAAAATTTATCAGGCTAATAGCCTGCTTACCAGTCTGTTAAAAGATTTTCTGTATTTACCATGCCTACTTAGCATTTATTACTTTGATAAACCCTCTGATAATTTGTCAGGTCGTTTTTGCTCAGTCAAGGATTTTGACTCTCAGATAAAGTGAAGTTCAGGCCTTGTTTCCACGGGCCACTTTTTGAAGTTAATATGGACCACAAAAAGTGGTTGGTGTGTGGTCGACTCTCGCCAGCTTGTAGTTGCCAACAATGCTAAAATTTTTGTGGTCGGATTGGCTACTACCGAATCACTTTTTGTGGTCCATATTAACTTTAAAAAGTGGCCCATGGAAACACAGCGTAACTTTTTTATTTTACAAAAATAACTTCAGTGATCTAAGCTCCGTAAATTTCTGTTTTTTGTTGAAGAGTTATTTGTAGTATTTTATATGAAGTTAATATGTAGTAAATGCCAGCTTAAAAAAAAATATATTTTTGTCCTTTATCACTCTACTTCTGCTTATAATCAGGACTTGCATTTCTGTTGGTGAATATCATGTGGTATTATCAGAGAGATAAATCTTAGCAAACTGATAAATATCAGACAGACAACTATGAGAATGGTGAATACGGCCGTAAGTATTTTTTAATGTATTTAAAAAAGGTGGAACTCATGTTGCTCTATTGGAAACTGCAAAAGGAGAACTATATTGACCATCTTTTGTGAGTAAAAGCCATAAAAACACCAATTAAAAGTCCTGCTTTTAAACCGTGGCGCAAACAGAATGACAAGATAAAATAAATAATTTTCAGGGTCTTGGAAGACGTTCCCAGGCATGGGAACTATGCCAAGCAGGTTTTGATTTGGGATATATACAAAGTATGCCAATTGGAAGGTAATAATTACTTCTTAGCCTAACACAGAAATTCTAAATTGAAGATATGTTCTGTAGTTCGGCGGATTCATTTAATGGATGGTATTTATTTGGGTACAAACATTTAATGTCAAAGGTTTCAGAATATTCTAAAAAAAGATAAAAATTTTAAATTTTAAAACCTTAATAATAGTAATTTTTTTTATTATTTTTATTTCATTTATCTTGACAACGGTGGCAGATTTGCCACCAAAACGTCGATTTTTGATTATCTTTTTACTTGTTTAAATTTTTTGGTTTTTTAGTACTTTTAATTTTATTTTTGGCGTGTACCCAAATAAATACTATCCATTATAGAAATTCTACTCTACCATGAAGAAAAGTTGATTGTTAATATGATAAATAAATAGAATTGGTGTCAGTACTGGCCCCCAAGTACTTTAGCATTAATTTGGTAAAAGCCAAAAAGGTGAATATTAGAAAAAAAAAGTCAAGCACCTAGTTTACGTGGCTGGAGCTGGTTAAAAGTCTTAAATTATATTACTTTAAGGATTATTGTATATCCGAGAAAGTATAAAAGAAGTATGTTACTAGGCAAGCATATGTTCATCCTCTACAAGTGATAATTAAATTTTAAATTTAACAGACTTGTAATATTTTGAACTTATCAATAGTAGCATCCCCCAAAGCAAAGACCTTATATAAAATATGAACCATTTGTTTATTTTTTTCTTAACATTTTAAATCCCAATATACAAACCATTAATAAGGAACGTTCGGGCAAAATATAGGCTTCTGACAAAGGAACCCATGGAATCATCTGTTGGTCTGGCTTCTATTTGCCTTTCAACTGGTTTTGCATCTAAAATACTTGGATCGCTCTCTTCAGATCCAGGAGGTTTTCTGGCAGGAGGAGAATTTACTACAGGAGGTGGCTAAATAAAAATTAAACTATTACTAATCTGGATATTGTTTTTTTTTAAGACATATTAAATTTGCATGTACATTATAAGATTTTAAATAGTTCTCTCCTAAGGAGAAGTTTCCAAACTTTAAAAGAAATAGATAATTTAATAATTAATTTAATAGATAAGATCTGAATCACCCCCAATGAAGTAACATTATAAATACAGTAAATTTATCATATTTTGGGGAGCTAACTATGTTGCAGTTAATTATATGCAATTCTAGATAGTAGTAATACATACAATATAAGTATTAATGCTTTATAAGAGTTATCAACATTTCAGAAGCAAACAATAACAGTTGTATAACCTATTTATATTATACTTATAATTGGTGTACAAATTGTATAATATTTGTCATAGTTATTACAGTTATCAATTTCTAATAAAAATTATTTGAAAAATAATTAGTTACCTGTTTGTCATCCTTATTTGTATTCCTTGATCTTGTTGATCGGCCTTTCCTGAGCCTTCTGAAGGACTCCCTAAGGGATTTTTAAAAGATTTTCTTCGGGTGATCGGAGCATCTCCCTGACCAGTGAGATCTAAAAAGTACTTTAATATTATCTTTCACAAAAACTGACTTTTTCTTTTAAATTAAAAAATAAAGGCTATTAATTAAATGAAAGCATTATTTTATTAGCCAATGCATGTTTACTGCTTTAAGTACATACTGACATTTAGCCGAGCTCTTGTGTTTATAGAAATAGTATAACAATTTATAAACAAATATTGGGGATAATACACCTCTCAAAAATCACATTTGTCAAAAATTACACGGATGCATGGTTTTGTTGGACTGACGTTGCCCTGATTTAGTGGCATAGAGATGTTTAAATCAGTTTTTGTTTTGGTTTTTTTGTTCGAATGTGGAAGCAACAAAATAAGAAGAAACAATTTTAAAAAGAGATTTTTGAATCTTTGCAGGTTTTTTGTAGAAATGTCTCTGACTTTTACCCAATATTTGGGAATTTACCAATTTGTTTCGTTCTTCCAGGTTTTCATAACCACTGCAAACCCTGCACCTAAACCTAAACACTTCTATTTAAAATTTTCTTACCATTTGGATTAAGCGTACACTTCACAATGACAGGTTTATTTTTAATATAGTCTAGCAGAGCGAGACCATGCGCAGTTCCAGCGGCTACCAATCCCCAGTCGGCGTGCAGCACCGCACAAGTTACAGCCGCAGGAGGATGAAGTTGAAGAAGAGTTGTTGCTTGAAAGCCTCTGACTTGATGAATGTCACCTGAAAAACAGATTCCACTTTGTAGGTAATCTTTGCTATGAATGAGTGCACTCCAAAGCACCTAATTTGACAAGAGCATATTGATTTGTCTCTATAATACTGTTTTCATTATTTTTTTAAATTTCTTACCTGCTTTTGGTGCCAACTGACCATGACCTTTCCAGACGAAGCCGTCTCTGTCGCTAACAATGTTCATTGTAGTAACTTTTAAAGGCCCGTCAAGAACTTCTGTATCAAATTTGGCCACTATCACCTGACCTGCAGTACCAGCAACCACCAAAGTGGCCGAAAGGGGACACATCACCACCTTAAAAAGAATAATACTTTGGTAATTAAGACAACATAAAATCAAAAAATGAAAACTTGTAGGAAAAGAAAATTATGCTTGAGAAATTAAATTTAAAAAAGACAGGTGTTTTTAGGTTTGCTTTTCTTGAATAAGGTTATTTTTCGAAAAACAAATCCTAAATTTGTGTTGTTCTTACCTTTATCATTTTGGTATTAATTATTTTAAACGATTTTTCTTAGGGTTTAAAGCACAAGTTAAATTTTAAATAAAGAAATACATTTAACATACTCAATATTACACGTATTATACACTTTTTCATTTGTAAAAGCATACTGATTTGATGCGGTACATTTAAAATTTATTTTGCATTTCTTGGAATTTTTATTACTCAAAGTTTTGGCAACAATAAGCATCAAAACCTTTTTAAGTTTGCCATCTAAATGTTACAATTTTAATAAAGTACTACCTACCCTTTTTACGGCAAGTCGTGGGTCGTCTGAATAAGGATCAAAAACGCCAGTTTTCCTAAATGGAGGCCACTCTTCCTCTGCATCTTCTGGATCTTGACTTGGTGGTGGTTCTGCAAAAAAAAAAAAAACAAATAATTAGCCGTTCTACATAAAATTAAACAAAATAATGCTTCTTTTTTAATTTTCACTTTTCTTTATCCATTTTTATAAGCTCAGTTAAAAACTTTAAAAATTTTCTTATCTAGTTGAAAACTAAAAGTGCTGTGTGTAGTTGGCTTTAAGTTACACAGCACACTTTTAGTACATGTAGCATAAATTTAATCGGTTTTATTTAACGTTTAAAAAAAATGTGTCAAAAAGCTTACCTTCAAGATCATCGCCAGTAAAAAGCTGTGCCGTACCGAACTTGTAAATTGGCGTTAAAGTAACTCCTCCAGCATCCCAAAACCGAACTGTGCCATCTTCGTGACCGGTAAGTAAAAGTTCTCTCTTTGGAACAGCGCCTAGAAAGAAAAAAATAACAATTTATAAAAACTAATAATACCGATATTCTTTTTTAGTTTTTCATTATTCCTAGCCCTTTTTACTTTTTAATTTTTATAGCTAGTTTAAATCAATTATCGCTTTTTTTTAGAAAAAATTATGAGTGAAGTGTAAATAACATAAATTTATAGATCGAAAAACGGGATAACGATTTTGTGATTAACCAGTACCATTTGCTTTTGCTAATATTATTCTCTTTAAAATATGTAAATAAATTTAGTTACACGTTAAATAATTTACCTTTTGAACACAATAAATTTCCTCCGTCTATTAGCCACGGCCTGTCGGAGTATAGATGACTAGTTTGAGCTCTTCCTGCATCCTTTAAGTGTTCCCATAATTCATCAGGAATACCTGCAGAGGGAAATTGAACATATTTTTTAGCCATGAATATTAATTTTTAAGTAAATTTTAAATTAAGTATTGTGAACACCCAGTATAAACAAGTATACATTTTGGGAATTAAAAAAAAGTATACATTTTTGAGGATGCCCCTACTAAATTAAGTTAGGTAAATAGTTTCTGTAGTTAATCGTGTAATGCTAAGATAAGTTCCATAGTTCCCCGGTCTTATGGTCCCAGAAGATAGTTCCATATGGTATATATTAGTCCCAGTGACGTAAAGTGGCCCTATGTATTCAAAATCTACGACGCAGTATTGCAAACATATTTGTTATAAAATAAAAATATGAACTGTATCAATAATTACTCCTTAAGAGCCGCTTTTACAATGTCATGTTAATCCTTGGTTTACTATACTACTACCCTAGAAACAAACCATACTTCATAATAATCAAAACATTAATGATGTCAAATAATGACATTAGGTTGCATTGGCAGTTTTTTTAGCTAGAATTTCAACCATATGTGCTTTAACTCTTTAGTCCTTGGGTTAGAGTTGACACTTTTGAGTAAAAGCAGTTCTAAGACACCTGTAACTTACCCGACACGTATTGACTGCAAGTAACAGCCGACGAGTGTAGTGCAACCAAATAGGGCAGATTCATCATTTTCCACCCTTTACTTAACAGATCAATAGCTACCAATTCTTCCTCGGCCAAGACGATAAGAGCCTCAGGTTGACCCTTGATAACCTTTGTTCCATTGGTGGCAGGATTCTCATTGTTCTCTGGTGACTCGGAATTTTCCAGTTCATTCTCATCAGTTCTTGAGTCAATTAAAACGAAATCTATTACCTACAATAGAGAGTGGTTAATAAAAAAAACTTTGGTAGCGGTACGAAATGTTTTAGGTAAGAAATGGTGCAATACACTATCATTTTTAAATTTTCAACCCTTTATAGGCTGTTATGAAAAAATACTTGAGAAGGTATGCAGCTGAATACATGTGTAGAATAGTGCAGAACACTCAGTATTACCGTAGCTATTGCAAAATAAATATTTTAGCATAGCGCGTTTGGTTAAACAGCGATTTTATAAGAAAAAAGGCGCAGAACAATTTTTAAATTAAAATGCAATCAATTCACAAATACTTATTTGTAGATTATTAGTAGAGTACGACCTAATTTTGGGGCGTTTTTCCTATTATTCCTATTATTCTGTATTAATTAGGGACATGAAATGAAAACACTGTATAATCATTTTATTTAAACCATTTCTTAAAAACACCATTATTTTTTTATAATTTTTTCAATTTCCGAATATGGCCGCCACGACGTTTTTTTTCATAGTAAATTCATGTATACAAGATGGCCCAAAAATAAGCTGCAACAATCAACAATTTTTTTATAGAATCACCTACTACTTATTTCATTTTTTTATAATGCGACAAAATCTAATTATGGTAACAGGTATCCATAGATTTTTTTGTGACGACAGGCAAGTTAGAACAAATTTATATAAAATTTAGGGGTTTATTTTTGAAAAAACGCTTGGACATATTGGAAATCTTTATTTTTTATTGTGATTTTTTCAGGGTAAACTTATGTCTACGGGGTGACACGTCAATGAGCTAATCCTATAATAAAGTAGATTTTTACATCCAAATATCTTACTTAGTTTTAATATACACTGCGTCCATAATATCTTACATAAATTCGATAAAAATTTAAGTCATCGTTTTTAGAAATAACAACGTCAACCTTTTCGTTAAATTGCGGATTTCTTGACAGCCGTATCAATTGTATAGGGTCCTTTAAAAAAGTGCAACAATATACGACTTTTTTTAAGTGGGGCACCTTATATCTTATTGCATTTTTGGATTTCTAAGGCAATCCTGGATGTGTTTCATGTATAATAGTTTTCGGGATATTGACAATTAAAAATCAGCCTTTGACAGCTTTTAATTCATTAACTAATTTCCATTAGCACACCTTATATCTAAGTTACTTGAAAACGTTTTAAGCTGCTATGGTGAAAAATAAATTTGTGATTTGTGCAAGATTTTACGGACGTAGGTTTTTATAGTACTGACACACAACTAAACAGACCCGATTAACAAATTATCTGAATAATTATACTCAACATATCAGGTGTACAAAAAGGACATTCACATATTTAAAAAGAAATAATTCCAATAATATCCAGCTACCATTAGACGACACCTAATATTACGAAATAATAATAAACAGTCGATCCCTGCATATACAGGGTGTTACAGAATGTTAGGAATATATAAGGGCAGATTCTACATCAAACAATATAAAGAAATGTTCATATAAAAATGGGTCAGGCAACTTTTTATATTTAAATAAGTATATAAGTAATTATTGTCGTTGTTACATAATTGCTAATAAAAAAATATAAAATCTAATTTTTAAAAGAAAAAGTTCCTGCAATGCAATAATGGTCCAAAAATATGCAATTAAGAGGATTTTCTTTCCATTATGCTAAACAAAATACGAAAAAAATTAAAAGAATAAAAGTTGTATTTTTATTTGCCTAATCCAAACAAAGTACAAAAAATTTACACACATATAAAGCTAGCGGCATACCGTTTTTGGTTAGAAATATTCCTTTGGATGTCGCTCGAGACGCCACTGGACTTATTAAATGTAATTAGGTTTGTGATAAATTACACCCTTAACGCCAATAACAAATTGCTAAATTAAAACAAAATTTGATAAAGGATATTTAAGATACTTAAAAAAAACAATTTTTACATTTTTAACATCCTGTATATAATTAGTTGGATACTAATAATTATATAAGCTTAAAACACTTTTGTATGGATATTTTAGCAATATTCAACTATTGTAACCATGTCAAAGTGAATTATGCTTGTAAACTGACACACTGTGTCTGGGAAACATAACAAAGTGGCTAAGTTAGCATTAAACTAATTAAATTTAATAAGTCCTGGCGTCTCGAGCAGTACCTAAAAGAATATTTTTAACAAAATGAAAGTAAGCCACTAACTGTAAAAATGTATATAATATTTTTATATTTTTATTAGATTAAGCAAATAAAAATACAGCTCTTATGCCTTTTACATTACTGTAACATATGATTACCGTTGCAATTGAGCAATAAAAGATTTTTTTGTTAATTCCTTCAGCTTCAACAGTTTCTACCGAATATCATTTTCTTTTATTATTGATTATTTTTTGTGAGCTACTATTCCAAAAAATTTAAAGATCTTGATGGATTCAGTAAACAAACAAGTGTATATGTTAAACCATATTATAAACTCTAAAAACACAGACAAACACTATAAACCCAGTTTAATCAAATGTTAAGAACACGTTTAAAAGTTCATGCCATTATAACTAGTAAAAGTAATGCAAAAATGACGTAAAACAAAATACACGAATATCTGCTAAAAACACATGCAAAATTAAAAATAAAAATTCTTTTGAAAATTTTAAATTTTGCTTTTGGTACCTTATTGCCGTACTGTTCATCTTCACTCTCATTATCGTTTTTTCACTCGCGATCTGTCATGAATAAAAAACATAAAAAAGACATTAACTGCATGTAAAAACTGTCAATATAAAATTTTTGACATTATTACTAAATTTAATAATTTACGTAGCCAGTAAATATCGTGACTTTAGACATTAAGAATCTATTAATAAAGCTAAAAATCAATTTAAAAAGTGTATCCAGCGAACCCAAGACTGTAGACCTTTGAGCCTACCTGAACTGAAAGGGAGCTTATGAGTAAGTGGGAGCGTGTGTATACTAAACTGACGAGCGTTCCTACGCAAATTCATAGAAGAAGAGTTGGGTCGAATACTGAAAATCGGTACTCAAATACGAATACCGGGAAAAAAGTATTCGAATACCGAATATTTGAATACTTGAAAGTAATCAAATTTACCATCAATAATAACATTATATAACAAATATCGGTATTCGAATACTTAGTACGCCGGTATTCTATGCTCAAAAAATCTATTCATGAAATACTGTAAAAGTATTCGAATACAAAATAACCAATACTGAAGAAAAAAGTATTCTGCCGAATTCTGAATAGCAACCACACAAATCTATTTGAATATCGGCCGAATATATTTTGAATACTATTCAGAATACTGAGTATTCGAATACGACCCAACTCTGCATAGTAGTGGTGGGACATATGACTCTGGAATTTCACTAATTACAGGCCATAATAATGTGATTAAAACTTATACTATATTAAATGCTATCCTATAATATAAAATATTAGCTAATTAACAACATCCCTTTGTAAAAAACCTCGTACTTTCTACGTTTCTCAAAACTATCACTTGATCCAGTGTGACTGATGGGACATTGAAAAATCCTTCTCTCTTACCGTGGCATACTTAAAAGTCGAATTTTTAAGAAATACTTTCTTCTCAATAAATTTATCCTATATAGATTTATTATTATAAAGAAATAGACTAATGACCTACGTAGAAGCAATATTTTTTTGTTTTTGTTTTTAATTTTGACTGGTGGGACAAGTACAAAATGTGTATGTACATAAAAATGTTTGTTAATCACACGTTTATATTATGTTTACCTTAGAAACATCATTATTTATGTATTAAACTATTAATGATTTAAAATAAATAAGAAAAAAACTAGCCATTTGAAAACGAAACAGAGCTAATTTTTTGGACACTCCAGGTCATATAAGAAAAAACGCTGCTACCCTCTAGTAGGGGTGAGACTGACCCCCAAAATCATAAATAGAAAGAGGGGTCGAGTGACCTTATTTTGAAGGTCTCTCGACCGTGATTACAACTGCCAAGTTTAAAGTATCTGCTATTATTTTCGTTGATATGACAGCTTTTTTAAAATTTTAGTCATTTTCTCATTTTGCGTGGAATGCCCCAGTATCAGTCTTACTCGCAGGCTTGACTTCATGCCTTTCTTCAGGTAGGCTTGAAGGCTTTATTAGTTATGTAAGAATCATGTGAGTCCTGTAAAATTTGTTTGTGACAAGTTTTACTTGTGCAAACTAATATAGTTGTTATTTAAACATAGTTATTTAAAATACATTTCTTAAAAATTTATGACTAAAATAATGTTTAACTACTATTGCTACAAAGGCAAAGTCATATGGACGTTGAACTTTTAGATTTCATGTTCACAGAAAACAGTTACTACAGTTTCTTAAATTAAATCAACATTTAATTAATTTTTTATACCTTCTTCTTAAATTATTTACTCAAAAATGAGATTACTTAATTTTGGTTACAAGTTTGTCAATTAATTTTTATGCACAGGTTTTAAAAAACCTTTACTTTTTCACTTATAAATGCGTTTTCCCATTTCAAACTAATGCTATTTGTAATACTAAAGAATAGCACTTTTAAACTCACAAACAAAATTAAAATTTTTGGATTCCTAAGATAATTCTAAATGTGACTTTTTTAAAAGTTTTTAACGCCTACTTGATTTTTTGAAAGCTATTTTTATTATTGCATCTAAGTAAGGTCGGATTGAACTAAGAAAAAGCAACCACCGTCATCAACTCGTCGTGTTCTGTGTCCCTTTCAAATTATTTCTTTTGTTGTTGGCACACTATTAAAACGATGCGTTAAGAAAGAAATAGTCAATTGCCGTCTTTACTTGTATGACGCCTCTGGATTTTTCTTAGTTGAATCCGACTATGGCCATGATCCTTTATTTATGTCTTTATTTTAAAGACTATGCCAAATTATTTGGTATTAATATGGATTCGTCAAAAATTCAGTTTTCAAAAAGTCTTATCTAAAACGGGTTGCCATTTGAAAATAAAATATTTAGAACCGAATCTGTCAATTTGCCTAATAACTTTATTTCTATCTTTTATACAAGTAATTTAAACTTTTGGGTTGGGGTTCTTAAATTAATTTGCTTCCAATCATGGCCACCTACACTTAATATTAAAAATGACTTTAGAAATATCAAGTAGGCTTGAAAACTTTTTAAAACGTCACATTTTAAATTAAAATTGTCACAGGTAACCTAAAATGTCAAAATATACCGGGTGTTTCCTTAAAAAAATAAAACTGCAGGTATTTTCGCTTAAACTGGAAGTAACTGGATAGAAAAAACATATGGGAAAACTCTCCTCGTCCCACACCATGCACGGATACCAAGGCTTATTTTGATATGTCTAATACTCTAGGAGTTATGGCTTGTCTGATAAATTCGTTGACACTCGGTATTATCACATTAAAATGTTGCACAAATATATAAAGATGGTACAGACAACGCACATTCTACAACATACAGCAAAAAAAAAAATGTACCTTGCTAGTAAAATCAAATGCAACATGA
The DNA here is from genome assembly GCA_014170235.1 of Listronotus bonariensis. Classification (NCBI taxonomy): domain Eukaryota; kingdom Metazoa; phylum Arthropoda; class Insecta; order Coleoptera; family Curculionidae; genus Listronotus; species Listronotus bonariensis. The sequence continues at coordinate 93,445 of JACEGR010001230.1, read as the reverse complement.
TTGTCTCGCGTGAATGACTGATACAGAATATTTATCTCCGTAGTTTGCCCTTGGAAGCCCTCCAGTAAACACCAACAGTTGTTCACCGTTTAATTCTCTTGTTACAATCTTCGGTATGGCTTTACAGGCGTATGGTCCATAAGTGGATACAGGTTCGCCACAAGGCTTTTCGGACTGACTGACATCCCATTCCATATAGCTCCCTGTTATAGAAACAAATATTTTGGGTTAATAAACTTTATAAACCTTAAATGGCGGCTGTGCGCCATCTTAGGGAAAAATAATAAATGGAAAGTAGGATCTTGTAAAAAGCTCCTGACGAGTACTTTATTACCCTAAATTATAAGGTCAATACCTTAACCTTCTACGAAATGGCGGTACTTTAAAAATCACCTAAATATCTGATTAGGATGACCATTGACCATATTTCCGAAAGTGATAAAGTTAGATGTACTTAATGTGGTAGTTTCTTAAAGCCATTTTAGAGATCTTTTTCATGGTGATATAATATACAGAAAACTTTATTTTTAAAAATATATATTTTTCGTCCCTACCCTGTATATTATCACCAGTATCACCATTAAAGAGCTTTTCAAAAAAGTTATTAATTTTGGAAATATGGCCATGCAAATCAAGTATTTAGGTAATTTTTAAAGTACCGCCATTTTCTATTAGGTGAAGGTATGGACTTTATATTCTAGGATTATAAAGTACTCTTCAGCAGCTTTAAAATTATGTACTTCAAGACCCCTCATTTCATTTAATTATTTTTAACTGTATTTTTGATGTATCAATTTTACTCTAAAATATAGTATTCACGCATTAATATCATATCCCAAAGTTTTAATTTTTTTGAACCGTTTAAAATATTAAAAGGGGGCGCCAAAAGTCACAACTCTGGTATCTGATCATCAAGTTACTGGCACAGAGTATGTGCTTTTCATTTTGCGTTGTAGGTACCTTTCTTTTTGTGTTGTGCTAAAAATTATATTGTTTAAAAATTTGTGTTTCCAAAGTATTTTTGTATTTAAAGAAAGAAGCTGCAACTTAATAATAACAAAGAAGTGTAAACAATTGTTTACTGTAGTGCTTTGGCACAAGTGTTGCCACTTATCCCATTTAATAACCTAGTGTCCTACTTTAAATTTATATATTTTTAAAACTGCGCTTTATGGGATTTTTTTTAATTTTAGATAAACATTCAGAAAAATGTACTTAGTTCACAGAATTTACAAAAAGTCATAAGAATGAGATGTTTTATTCTAATGCAAATTATTTAAAATCCATAATACTCACCATCATTATGCGAGCTTACAAAAGAATGCTCATCTTTCCAACATAAACACTCTAGCTGCTGATTGGAAATAAAAGTTTTCGTCGCAATATTGTCCGCCCTATTCCACAAAACTATTAAACCTCTGTTATATCCGATAAGGATATTATTTGGTTGACCCGGCTGCTCCAGAATGCTCTCCACTGCTCCAGGGTTAAGTTTATAGTCTTGAGGAACACTGCAATTAATAAAACATTTAAGTTAAAAAATGAAATAAAATTCATTTTATTTAATTTCATTGTACAAGATGGCTATGAAATTATTAATATAAGATGATGGATTATTATACTCATGCAAATAATACAACTAGTAAAAAAATCTTACTTTTGCATTACAACGTCTTGGTAGATAATATCGGGTGTCATTGTAAAGGACTGAGAGATATCGAGAAAATAAATGTTTCCTCCTTCTGTTCCCAGCAGTAAATTTTTTCCAGAAGTTTCCAAGCACATTGTGCTTATTTTCTTAAGTTTACCCTCAAGGGCCTGTGACTTTACCTCAACCAAGGAACTTTTATTGACCTAAAAAACAAAACAACATTTTTTTAAATATAATAAAAAAAATGCAAATATTTTGTGTAATAATCACGACCCTCGTTTTGACTAAATCGAGCAAGTCGATGTGCATCTCCATAAAATTCATCCACGACATTCGATCGAGTTAACCTTTGGCAACTTCGGTTTTTCTGTCTGTTGCCAAAAGATAGAGTCAATTAACCAAAAATGCGGATTTTTTTTAAAAAAATTTAAATGAAATGTTGGAGGTAATTTTTTTCCGGCATTAATCATAACTGTACTTCGTAGAAAAATTTCTACAGATAATGAAACTCCCTGTCCATTAGCTAGGCGACCAGTAGTTACAGAGATATCGGTAGTTAAATGAAAAAGGATCCTTTTGCATTTAAAGTTCGATATCTCAAAGAGAAATGGTCGTATCGAGTCCCGAAAAAAGCACCTTGAAGCTGAATATACAAGCTATGCGACCTATGCATTGGCGTAGCATGTCTATAGAGTAAAAACAACATGTAAACATTTTTTTTTCTAACTTCATTCACGGATTGCATGAGAACCGGAACTCCTAAAAAATTTACCCAAAAAATCTAAAAAATAAAATATTTAAGCTTTAAGACCGTCATTTTATTATTTCCAATACAACCATTCTTCACTAAATTACAGCCTGTTAAAAATCACCCAAAGTTTTTTGTTCCCTTAATTTTTGCGAGAAGGGTCTTTCGGCAAAAGGATAATGTGGTTTCCTTGAGTACTATTAATTAAAGACTCGGCTCGAATACCGTTGTATTACTCTTAAAGTATCCCTCCAATAAGAAAAATCCTATTTTCTTAAAAATACCCATTTATTAAAAGAACGATTTTGTTCCTAATCTATTAGTTTTGTTTGTTTCTAATTACTTAAGAGTCAGAAATAAAAAATACAATAATAGTTTACTACAATTTTTTATTCTGTAGTCCAGAAGTTTTTGTCTAAAATACTCTACTCCAGAGCTCAAACTTTGTATAAATCATGTAACCTTATGCTCAACGGCATAAAAGAACATTGCAACTATCATGTTCCTACAACTTTTTTTTATTTTAAAGCGCAAATAATAATATAGTTTTTGTTTCTCCTGAAAAGTTGATAAAATGTAAGTTACAACGTTGTTCGAGCCGACTCTTCAAATAAAAGTACACCCTGTATATTATGAAAAGACAATTTACTCTTAACATAATATGTTAAAAAGCTTTTTGCTATATTAGTGCAAAAATAGAGCAAAATTTATGTAATAAACTATAGAATAAAAAATGTTTTTGGACTCACTATCTTGATTTATTTTTTAATACACAACGTTGGAACCGATAAGTATTTTCACCCATCATTTAAGCGAATAAAGTAACTATAGTTTAGTAATTAAAGTTTAAGAAATATTGCAAAAAGTAACATTTGGTTGGTGACTTTATATCGAATATAAACCCCATTAGAAATAATCCTTGCATTGCTTTGATAAATTTATTCTCAATCAATATATTTTTAGTATTTGATTGCATAGCATGCAAGGTTATGCAGCTCAAAATGTATTAGATTGATTTTGACGCCAACCTTGCACTTTTTCTATCTAAATATACTGACATAAAGAGAATATGTATTTAATCTATATTAGAAGTCTAGTATGCTTGTCTAAGTTATTCTTTAGATAAAAACTACAAGGAAGACATTCAAGTTTATCAAGAATTTATGAGTTATATGGGATAATTTTATATATGTATGTTCAAACTATGGGGCAACTAATACACTAGGTATTAATTACTCTGTGATTAACCAAGAGTTCATAATAATATGCCAGTGTCTAAGTCATTATGTCTCTGTGTTTTAGGCAGTCCTAGGCATTTAAACGTTTTAATTATTTTATTTGTTCCTATCTAAATTATATCAGTGCTATAAGCAGTTCAACTAAAAATTTAAAAATAACTGAAACTAGCCACAAAACAGTTACATTTTAACCTGTTTTGTGAATATTACGGAAAGTGTTTAGAACAACGACGTATATGGACCCAGCGATTCATTCATAATTTTATGATAAACATTAAGCCAATAATCCTAATAGGCAAAGGGGGTGAGGCAAGCGAGAAATGAAAATGGCGGACTTACTTTTTGACCTTGGTCGATAGTATGCACCCAACGACGTTGGTCTCTATTTACCTGTGAAAAGTAAGGTGCGGAAATAAATAGTCTACCCTTCTACAAACAAAGCACTGCCTACCCATATTGTCTTTAAAAACACTTTCTAATCACCAACAAATACACAAAAAACGCATTATAAGCTTTATTTGATCACTTTTGGCTTTCCAATTGTCAAATGACAGAAACCAACAGAAGAAATGACAAAGCAAAGGGGGCGTCACCCACAAGCGTTTAGGAAAAGTTCATTCATGTTTTTTTACGATGAAGTAAAAATCCCTGGGCGGCGTTGCCGGGATTAACAAATAATCACGTATTTTCAGAATTTTGCTTTTTTAAAGAGATAATAACTTATAATATTTGAACATATTTTTTTATTATGATATCTAAAAATGATAAAAATATATGTATTGTTCATTTAAAAAGTTATATTACAAAATTTTTTAATATAGAGGCTTATCCAACAACTACTTGTGGTTAATGAGTTTGGAGTGGAAAAATTTGGCAAACCGCATTTTAGCGCTTTTACTGTGGTGTATTGATGATAACAGCTCAAACGTAAACAAACCTGGTCCATACGTCATTGGCACCTACACCGCATAGAATAGGGCACTTAAAGAAAAAACAAATTATTGATATAAATAAGCAAAATTATTTGTGTGTAATTTAATATTATTTTATTTTTGTAAGACTACGCCTATGTCCTAATATAATTTGTCAAAATAAGTCATGTTTGGATCTTCCTTATCACTTCATAACTTAAAATTATTTATTAATGTGTTTATTGATTTGTGACATATAATGTTGTATTTAAAGTTGCCAAATTGATTTATTTGGTATCTATTTTTTCAATATTTGTTTCATACTTTTTGATGAGTCCAAAATTCAAAATATTTTTATTAATTATAGGTTATCATTAACGGGTGAAAATTTTCCGCAATAATGAGTAATCATATATTTGCTTGTACAAGAAATAAATCGAGTTGGTATAATGCAGTGTCACTGGCCGAGGGACATAATTCGGCAGTTTCTGAACCTGAGGTAGTGCAAAATGACAGTGAATCTGTGCAAGTGCCGAGTGAAAGCAGTATACTAGGATCTACACTGCTCAATATGCAGGCAACATTGCAGACTTTGGTGTCCGAGATGGCTATTTTAAAATCGACGTCCAGTATTCCACCTGAACCACCAGTTGTAAGTAATGCAAATCACTTATCCGTAACCGTTTGCACTGAGGTAAGGGAACCTTTCAATTTTAATTTCACTGGCTTTGACCCAAATAAAAGCAATTATCCAGCTGAAGAATGGTTAAATGAAGTAAACAGGATAAGAGTTAAATACAGGGTGGATGATTGTTTAGCTATAGTAAAGGCTGGGCAGGCACTTCGTGGCGAGGGTCGTCGATTTTATGAAGCATGGGCTCCCTTATCTCGTACGTGGGACTCTTTTCAAGAAGACTTTCTCACTGCATTTCCTGACCATGAATCATGGGCGAGCAAGTTTAAGAAGGCTTATGAGGTGAATTGTTTGCAGTTCGAGACTTTCAGTGAGTACGCTAGAATTAAAATAAGAGACTTATATCGATTTCATTCGGAATTACCTTGGGAGAAAGTGCTGTCTATTGTAGTCGAGGGTATTAATTCAAATTTTATTTTTGAAAGTGTCCGTGTACAAAATCCTTCAAATTTGGCCGAATTAATGTTAATTCTAAGAAGACACGAATCATTAAAACGAAAAGCTTCAACAGATCGAAAGTATGCTGATAACTTACCACCGTTCAAGCAACGTCGTCGGGATTTTGTTTTTTCTGGTAAATGCCATCATTGTGGAAAAACTGGTCACAAAAAGGAAGATTGTCGATCTTTACAATTTGAAAACAAAATAAATAACAAAATTGTTAAATCCACAGCTGCCGAATGTACATTTTGTAAGAGAATAGGGCACAATGAAAATGATTGTTGGAAAAAGAATGGAAAACCTAAAGTTTTATGTGCTAGTTTGAGAAGATGCACTATCACGCCAAAAGCCACTATTCTGTTTGGTGACAGAGCTCAGTCTTTTTCATACCTAGTAGATAGCGGTGCTGATTTGTCTATTATACACGAACATGTAATTCATAAAGTAAATGGCAATATGGTATCTCATAGTGTAACCCTCTCAGGACTTGGTAGCAAGGCTGTTCCCATTTTGGGAAAATGTGTTTTGTTAGTGGTTCTTCAAGAAGCTACGGTTGAAGTGGATTTTCTGGTAGTACCTGATTTCACAATTCCTGAAGTTGATGCTCTCATAGGTTGGGATGTTATTAGCCGCCCAGGTTTAGAAATTGTCCGTCGAAGCCATGGAATCGATCTTCGACTTAGTATCAACGTTCAGACTATGACATGTTCATTATCAACAATTGAAGTGTCAGGATTGGACGAGCGACAAACTCTCGTTTTGAATAATATTTTGGAAAAAAGAATCGCTTACCAGCAGAAAAAGCTATTTTGGAGGGAGTTCCGGAAAAACAGACTGAAGATCTCTCCCATATCAACGCAAAAGTGGTTAGTCGATCAGAAAAGGAGAGAAGAAATCAGGAGGTTAGATTTAACCTTAAAAGATCACCAGCAAAACTGTTTCAAGTTGGTGATAAGGTAGTAGTTGCAAATACTCAAGTTTCTGGAGGAAAGTTAAAACCAAGATTTGACGGTCCATATGAAGTAATTAACTTACTTGATAATGAGAGATATGTGCTAAAGAGAGCAAATAATAGAAGTAAAGTCACGAAAACAGCAGCACATGAACATTTTAGGAAATGGCCGGAAGGAGGTCAAGCCTGCTAACGTTCATTTAAAGTTTGAACCGTAACTGGTTGATTATTTTTAAAGTTTGAACCTTAACTGGTTGATTTTTTTTTAAAGTTTGAACCTTAACTGGTTGATTAATTTTTAAAGTTTGAACCTTGACTGGTTGATTATTTTTAAAGTTTGAACCTTAACTGGTTGATTAATTTTTAAAGTTTGAACCTTAACTGGTTGATTATTTTTAAAGTTTGAACCTTAACTGGTTGATTATTTTTAAAGTTTGAACCTTAACTGGTTGATTATTTTTTTAAAGTTTGAACCTTAACTGGTTGATTAATTTTTAAAGTTTGAACCTTGACTGGTTGATTATTTTTAAAGTTTGAACCTTAACTGGTTGATTATTTTTTTAAAGTTTGAACCTTAACTGGTTGATTAATTTTAAAGTTTGAACCTTAACTGGTTGATTATTTTTAAAGTTTGAACCTTGACTGGTTGATTATTTTTGAAGTTTGAAATTTAAATAGTTGATTATCTTTATACACATATTTTTTTTTTTTTTTTTGTTTTGTGTTTTTGTTTTGTCTGTTTGGTTGTTTTGTGACTTGTGCGTGGGCGCACAATTTGCAGGATGGCCGTGTTAGAATAATATTGTGTGGTCTATATTAAAATAGTAATCTAAGAACCTTTGTTATTGTTTCCTCTTATTAATTCTGAGTGTATCACGTCTGCCGTATCGGTGATGTCACCGTCGGCGACAACTGAGAGAGTCATTGATAAGCTAATGTCTTTAGGATAAACAAGTTGCCTGAATTTCATTTTCCAAAGCAGTATTTTAAATAAACAACGGTGTTAGCCTGTTATGAAAGATAGACTGTTTTAAAGACGTACGTTGATAAAAATATTGGTTGGCGTGAATATTGTTAGCAGTTAGAGAATCGACCTGATTATCGGCGGTCGACATTTTTTGTATTGATTCTTCATATTTTTGTGAAATAAAGTGGTGTTTCAACGAAAATCGGTGTATTATTTAAACATTAGATAACATATATGGTTTGATATTTTTGTACTTTTCCGCACTAGTTCAAAATAGTAGCGCTATTTCGGTAGAGTAGTGCGGAAGAGTGCTTTTCCGAACAAGTGAAGAAAAATGACTATTTTTAAACTAAATTGCATGCGAAAAGGTAAGCTTTTTTGCACGCGAGTAAAGAAAGTAATACGTTTTAAAGGTTCTGTAGTTATTTTTAGAAAGGTTACTTTCCTAATCGACTGTTAACTATTTTTAGAAATGGAAAAATATTTATTTATTTTTCGGATTATGTTGTCTATTGCTTATTTTTTTTTTGCTTATAAATAGTCGGTGTCAGTGATATACCAGGGCTTTTGTTATAATCAGCGTTATTTATCTATATTTTTTTTTGATCTGAGAAACAGAATGGTAAAATCCATTTTGTCGTTTGAGTTGGTTTATTTTTAGGAATACTTTTATATTTATATTTTGTATTTAGGTAATTTTTAAAGTACCCCTATTTTGTAGTAACAATTTGGAAATTTTTATCTCCTAATATCACTCTAAAATATAGCATTTATGCACCAATTTCATATCTCAAAGTTTTTATTTCTGTAAAAGGCTCCAGAGCCTGTACTCCGTATCTCACAAGAAAGAAACTTCTTCTCTATTTTTCTATTTCCTGTCTATTTGGAGCTCCGTAAAGTCTTTCGGCTCATTCCGCACTCACGAATGGACAACACGAACGCCTGGAAATAGAAAGGCGATTTGGATCTTTCTCAGTCATTTATCCTGTTCTATTGTATGGCGTGTTGTATAAAGTGATCTCGCTGTTCTTACCTGCTGAACGTTTGTTTACATTCTTTTATCAGCGAGTGTTTGCGAGAACATTGACGACATTGTAATTTGTGATCGCAATAATAAACAAATTTTCATTTGGTGTTTTGTGGAAATAATATATTTGTTTATGTTATGTTGTTATATTGTATTTTGTTTAAACTTTAACATTTAGTAGAAATATGAGCTTACTAATTATTTTTTTATTAAATCCATGAAATCTAAAATACCACTTTTTAGCTAATTCAAAAGGATAATAATTTTATATTATATATTATCCCGCTAACTCTCTCCTTTGAAAAAGCAAATTTTGTCGCTTTTTTTCTCCTGTATAATTTTTATACTAAATAGAAAAAAACTATTTTAATTAAGCAAAAGATAAACTATTAAAATCCGGAAATTTCTTGGAGTTGGACTGATTAAAATCTAAATGAATATGCCAAAAAATAAAACATAAGTAAAAAAAATATATTTATTTTAAGAAATAAGAAGTGCATTTCTCTATAAAGGGTGCATTTTTCCACAAAAACCTAAGCGTTTTCAGGTCCAGTAGTCTATTATTTTTCTACTACCGAAGATTTACGAACCATTTAGAAAGAATGATAGAGAGTAAAGACAAGAAATAGAAAGGAAATTTCTTTCCTGTGGCATGTTTGTGCCATTTTTAATTAAAAATGTGCCTTTTTTCCCCACAAAGAAGTTGTAATAAAAAGTGCAGTGTAAAGCTGGCTTTAGATGTTTTAATTTTTTTGCAAATGATCATCAGAAGAATTTTGACAATAATTTTTTGAAAAATAATTTAAGATATTTATTATAAAGTACCATGTACCATTACCAAATATACTTTGAAAACTTTGGTGACAAAATTCGTTAAAATTCTTGTATGTCTTAAGCGGTTTTATAACTTTTAAACAAAGAGCTCCAATTTGTTACGCCACTGGAGCCCAATTTCTTAGTTCCAAATTATCCACTTGTCCGCGGCTGCCACGCTCTGATATATTTAACGCTAATTTTCGAGTACAGTATTGGTTTAAGGGTGGACAATCGATTGCAAGATAACGGTAACGAATTACTTATTGAAATTCGGCAATTATTCAGAAAAGTCTCGATCGGCCTCCACAGATTACGTACCGTTAGTTGAATTAATTTATTTAAAAGGTGGTACTTAAAAATATCTTAACACTGTGATTAATGTATCTCTGGTACCTCGTGAGTTGTTTTATAATTAAACATTAATTGTACATTACGTCGCGGCCAATAATTTACTAGACATCAATTAATTAGAGGTATTGGTAGTGTGGTCTTTGGTAAAAGAAATCGGGGCCGTGTTCCAATATTTCGAAAATACATTTTAAATTTTGTTTTAACTGGTTAACGCCTCGGTTTAATTATAAAGATTTATTTTATTTACTTTTTTAATTTTATACTAATCCGGCTTACTAAACGTAGAACAATTTCAAAAAACTTGAAGAGGAGGCCCAGGAAGCCTTGCCCAGCGGGTCACGACGTCTACCGTCATAATTTCTGAACGCAATCTCTAATCGGCAGCAGCGCAATTAGGGGGTGCTAGGGAGGGGCTTAGCCCCCCAAGACGGCGATTAGCCCCCAAAATGATTAAGCATTTAAAATAAAATCATTGCCGTGTTAAACATTAGGCTGACTAGGCTACAGCCTAGGGCACCATGAAAAAATAGGCGCCAGACAGGGGAGTAATAGGCGCTAGACAGAGGGAGGAGAGAAAAGGGGGAATATTTTTTGGTAATCAAATTTTATTTTGGGTGGTGAATTAAGGCGCCTAGCACCCAAAATAGGCGCTATGGAGGAAAGGACTTTTTTGTGGAAAATAGGCGCTTCTGGAATTCTAGCCTAAGGTGCCTCAAACAGTTAATACGGCCCTGAATACAATGTATTTTTAAAAGGTCTATACAAAGTGTAACCGCACATTCCTTGGGCCAAAATATAACGATCTAACCTAATTTACCATAGCCGAAAAGTGTATTGTTTGCAAGATACAGGGTGTTAAAGTTTCCTTTTATTTTGGTTATTTTTAAATATCTTTTTTAATCTAAGAAACTTTTCCATAAAATTATTACTAGTGGGTTTTCCAGGGTGGGGAACACAAATGTGGAGGAAGCCACCTGCAGTCCTTCGCTTATGTTCAAACGCAATAACTTTTTTATACCTTGTATATTATAACTTCAGTGAAGAATTTTATTCTATCATATTTTGTAAACAAAAATGTGTACCTAGTAAACGTCGCGTCGCTACGAGCAATCGTTTTTAAGATATTCCGCATTAAACTTTTTATTTCACCTAAAGAATTTCTTCTGTATTCCTTTACGCTTTATCTAAATACAACGAACTAACGCAATTTAACTCAGTTGAAAACTTGATCCTTTGCGAAATACAGGGTAGGAAGTAAAAAAGTGGAAAACTTTTGTATGGAATGACACGTTTAATCTTAAATATCTCTAAAACTGTTGGTCGTTTCGATATTTACTAAATAAACTTTTTTGTGCATAAGAGATTTTTTTACTAGAGTCATAATATACCAAAAGAAAAAATATTATGCCATTTTAGACATAAGCAAAGGACTACAAGTGGCGCCCTTTATATTTTACAACAAAAATGTAAACAATTTTTGGTTCCTTACCTCGAAAAAACTGCTTAACCTAAATTTTGTTTCAAAAATTAAAAAATAACTACAATAAAATGAAAAGCTTGACATCCTGTATCTCGACTTGGCAAGTTATATAAGATTAGTTGTATTTTAGCCCAAGAAGTTTGTGGTAGCATTTTGGAAAACGTTTTGGATGCATGTTATTATATTTTTCTATTAGCGTGTGGAAAGCAGCAGTTTTCCGCACGCAATTTATTTAGGAAAGTGTCACTTTTCCACGCTAGTGCGGAAAATAATAACTTTTCCGCACTAGTGCGAAAAAGTACACTATGCCTCGCTACTTTTCCACACTAGTGCGGAAAAGTACAAAAATTTGAAACCAAATATTAGTGAGTCGCAATGAAGGATTTTCATCTACTTTATATTAAAAGGAAATTTTGCTTTGGTATAGTAAAATATTAGGTAGCATTGTGTTAGAAAAACAACAATGAATTAGTTTTTTTTCTTTTATAATGGGTTTTAACTTTTAGTCTTATGCCCATAATTTTATTATTTAGAAGAATCCAAATATCTAAGACTTGTAATAAATATTAGATAACAAGTTATATGCTTTAAATATTTAAAAATGTTTTATTTAATAGTAGAAAATATCATATTTGATAAATGGCCTAATCCATCCTAGGCAGGCGGCGTTATCCAACCGATCGGACATCTACGCCTATGGGTAGTACGTAAAATTTTTGACTGAAAAAGTTTATTTAACCTAAACTTAGGCATACCATAATATAAACAATAGATTTGACTAATCAATGCTGTTTTTAATAGAGACGTTTGTTACTGACAGGATTTTCAAATGTGCTTAGGTGGGCGGGGCTTACTGGACGTTCCCTAACTAGTTAGCAATATATTAGTCATACGTTTGACAAACATTATAATATCCTACGATCTTCCAACTAAACTCTGTTCTTGACCCACTAGTTTTTCTTCCAATCGACCTAGATCAAGCTTTTATGGCATCTGTGGTTTTTCTTTGAACCATTAAAAAGCGGACACACAGTATACGGGTCTACTTAATTGATAAGCAGTATCAATTTCTCTCTTTAAAAAGGTAAAAGAAAAAGGGTACCTTTTTAGTCGACTGTTAATATTTTGCAGATAAAGATGTTCTATTATTTAAAGAGTAGTAAGTGATCTAAGGGTCAAGATATACATTTTCGGTATTGATAGTGTAGGCCTGGGGGCCCCTAGGGGTGCCCGAAAAACATCGGAATGACAAGAACTATGTTTTTTATGCGTTCCAAAAATTTTGAGGCCAAAAAAACAACGTCCTTAAATAAAAAGTGATTATTGCAAGCCTAAAGTATATGCGTCCAAACTTATTTTTGTAGTACCATGAAATAAAAATGGCCTCACCTCAAACAATAACTAATACAGTACTACATGTAACAAAGGTACAATAGCACGTTGTACCTACTTACACGCCTCACAGGGCAGCGAGCTTATGGGACAGTTGGAGTCCAACAGTCCCATAGGCTCGCTACTGCCCTGTATATTATATCACCATTATAAAGATCGTCCAAAGAAATTTACAAAAATACCACATTTATTATGTCTATCTTTATTAGTTTTGGACATATTATTTTTTTAACATTTTCCTACATGGTAGATGTTTTCTGGGGGGCCTGGCCGCGTCTGGAGGGGGCCTTTTCCTCCCAGGCTACACTACAAGGGTAGTTACGCCGGTTTGCAATATATTTTAAATTTTGTTTTAACTGGGGATAACGCTTTATTGTAATTATGAGCAACAAAATAGTTATTTAATTTTTTTTTCTTGGCATAATACGACCCACTAAACAAGGAACATTTTCAAAGACACTGAGCAGAGTTGGCATATTCGACGCTTTTTAGGAAAAATACATATTTCTTTTTGTTTTACGCAAAATCTGACCTCCAAAATCTCCTTATTTTTAACTAAACTTAATGGTACAAACTGCAATTCGCTTTTTTGCGTCGTTTACTCGATACAGCTTTCCTTGCGATTTCTTTATTACTTTTTTATTAATAAAGGTTTTTGATTTTTAAATTTTGTATAACTTTGGCGTAGCCATTGTTATTTACTGTTAACAATACTTCGTACAGGGTGGTTAAAAGGTTTTGAAAAAAATAAATAATTTTTATTCTCTCTGTATGATGTGCTGTTAAAAGAAAGTAATCAAATTTGTAATGATAAAACATTAGAAATAAGTAAGAGTATAAATTATCGCAAATAATATTACTGCCTTTTAACAGCACATTACATAGGGAGATTAAATATTATTTATTTGTGCCAAAAACTTTTAATCACCCTGTAGAATTTACTGTTAACAGAAAATAACAACGGTTACGCAAAACTTATAGCTTCACCTTTCTTTAACGTGTTTTTTTGTCTTTAAAACCGAATTATTAAAAGACATATGGCCATTTAAATTAAAGCATTTTTGTATTGACGCCTATGGAGAAAATCGAGCATATGCGATATTTTTCTCTATAAGTGTATCATTTAATATTGTACCTTATTGGGTATGGACCTTAAAAGGTTGTGTTTTACTTTAAACAATTTTAATATATTTATTGTATTTTACAGACTACAATATCGCAAATCCATGTATTTTAATATTTATTGACGCAAAAAGGGTAAAAAATATTTCTATTTTAAGAGTAAACTAATTTATTCTGTTGATGTTTTACCCTAAGAACCATTTGATCAGGTTTTAATTACAAGCTTAAGTATTTTTTATTTAACGAAAAGCAATTATTATTTTAGCGTATACAAATAGGTAAAAGGTGAATATGAAAACAACTGCAACTTCAATTTTAGTTAATAATTTATTAACTCAATAATAATAATTATTATATCAGCAATAATTTTAAAAAGAATATTTAAAAATGTTACTTTTATAAACTAAATATATAACTAAAAACTATTAGACAATAAAATAAAGCATTTGTTAAATCAACCATATTCACGTAGACTTGTATCTAGTTTACAAAATAAAAAAGTGTGACGGTGTCATGCCCTTAACAAAGTGCTCTCATCGCCGTTTGCCGCTTGGTATCGTAGCCGGCCCCTTACAGCTTCCGATATTATAAAGATGCGCCTCAAATTCTAAACAGCTTGTATACCATGCAAACATTCGAGAACTCTAGCCCGTTTAAAAGGCCTTTTTCAAAGCATGTTTGTTTGGGTGCTTATTTTGTCATCCCAACATTTTGTTGAAAAAAACCTTCCAAACATTCCCTGAAATTTTAAGCCCTTAATGTTAATATTAAGGGCTTAAACTTTCAGGGAATTATTTCGGAGTTATATCCAACAAATATCGGAATTAGAGCGAGAAAACAAACATAGTTGCCCAAAAAAGCACCCCATATCTTAAGACATATAAACTAGTTTTTAAAAGTATAACGAGAACTAAATAATGTGCTCTACTAATTTCGAAACACCCTATATAAAATAAGCTTTAAAATAACCATTTCACTTTAAAGCATAATATAAAAAACAAATTGTAATTTTACTTTGTATTAGACAACCGTAATAACTATTAAAGCAAGTCTTAAACAAGCAATATAAACATCGGTCGATTAAAATCCACCTAAATGTTTAACTTATATCTGCTTTTATAGTTCCGCCCAATCGACATAATGACTTTAATCGATTCAAAGTAACTACCAGGCTCAGATTTTCTCTTTAACTTGGACATTTTATAGGCGTTTTGTTGTTACATGAACCTGCTCAAAGAAAAAACGCATTTGAATTTTAAATGATCCAACGATTTCTTAAGTTAGACCAGGCCGTGTTTGTTTTTAGTTGTATGTAAGAAGTGGCAGTTATGTTTCTTCTTATAATCTTTCCCAAATTTTTTTATTTTTATCATACAAAATAAAAATATCACTTTATTGTGTTGATTCTGTAGTTTCTGAATCAGTTATCTGATAAAATAAACAGGGTATACGACAAGAAGTATATATTTTTTTAATGAGACACTCTGTATAATATGTCACTAATAAAGATCTTTAAAAGAGCCTTACAAAAATACTACACTTGATATGTGAAGAAAAAAGTGTTAATTTCAATTAGGTGTCTTAAAAATAATTAAAAATGGGCATAATAAATAAGGTATTTTTCTAACACTCTTTACATTCTTTTTTGATGGTAATTTAATATACAGAATGTTTCATTAAAAAAATCATACCATTTGTCATACCGTGTATATCTTAAGAAATAGTAGCATTCTGAAAAAAGATACAGGTTCTACAGAATTATCCTTTCAAAAAGTGGTTTTATTTCTTTGAAATTTTAACTTTATTACGTTTCTAAGGGAATAAAAAAATATTTAAGATAGATATACAGTGTGTCCAAGATAAGGATCCTAAGCATGGGAGTCTTAGTACCTATTGGAGATACAGCTTAGGTTAAATTAGGAAAAAGTTGTGTTTTTTAAAACTTATTTACAAGCCGTTAAAAACTTGAAAAATTTTCATGGCCTGCTGAGATATTTGGCAAAAACGAAAATTTGACTATATCGATTTTATTTTATTCTGACTTTATTTGAAGAGATATAAAAAAACTAATAACACTTCTTCATTGACACTTTTTGGCTACTACATGATGGTATTTTTAGATTTTATACCCGACGTTTCGTTTTCAAGAAACCATCATGAACTTTATTTTTTTATATGGCTCGAAAAAAAGTACCCCTGTATCTGATCCCATTTTTTATTACAAATTCGACGATGTATCACATGTCATATTTTAATTTTTGTTAAAAGAAAAATGTTTTTTCTATTTTTTTAAGTTATTTTTAAGTAGGCCTTGCAAGAAATGCTTGGACGTTAATACCTGTTACCGTATACTGTAACATAATTTAATATCATTATAAAATAGTATTTGTCCTTATTACCCTGCTTGTCGAGTTGTTGTTTTTAGAGCAATTGTTCTTAATGTTACTGTTGTCTCTATTATTGTTTATTGGTGAATAGCTAATATCTTATTGTATTATTACTGTCGAATATGCAGGATGGCCATTATAGCCATGAAGATAAGTTTGACATGCTAACATGCTACATTTTGTGCTGCAAAAATAAATGAAGGTATCATTTCTGCAGTTAATGAATTATGGTAAATACATGGACCTGGTATTTTAGTTCCTAAAATTCCACACCACATATTAAACCCAAAACGTTCTTGATGTTTCGATATTTTCTTAACACGCGGATTTTGTTGAGCCTAGTAATGCGTATTGCGTATAAAGACAACAGTAACAATAAGAACAATTGCTCTAAAATCAACAACTTGACAAACAGAGTAATAACGACAAATACTGTTTTATAATGATAATTAATTATGTTGCAGGTACAGTAACAGGTATTAACGTCCAAGCATTTGTTTGCAAGGCCTACTTAAAAATAACTTTAAAAAAATAGAAAAATGCAATTTTTCTTTTAACTAAAAATTAAAATATGACATGTGATACATCGTTGAATTTGTAATAAAAAATGGGATCAGATACAGGGTGGACTTTTTTTCGAGCCATATAAAAAAATAAAGTTGATGATGGTTTCTTAAAAACGAAACGTCGGGTATAAAATCTAAAAATACCATCATGTAGTAGCTAAAAGTGCCAATGAAAAAGTGTTATTAGTTTTTTATATCTCTTCAAATAAATTCAGAAAAAATAAAATTGATATAGTCAAATTTTTGGTTTTGCCAAATATCTCAGCAGGCCATGAAAATTTTTCCAAGTTATTAAACGGCATGTAAATAAGCTTTAAGAAACACAATTTTTTCCTAATTTAAGCTAAGCTGTATCTCCAATAGGTACTGAGATTCCCATGCTTAGAATCCTTATCTTGGACACACTGTATATATATTTAATGTGGTATTTAAAGTCATTGAATCTTTTTCCCATTAGTAGATGTCATTTTAGTTTTTCATAATTTTCTTTTACTTTAATGCCATTTTCCTGACACTTGTATTATAGCATGTTACTATCTGTAGTTTTCTACTTAAGAAATATTTTATAATAAAAACTTATATTTAAAAAATCTACTGATGGGTAAAAATTTTAAATGACTTTGAAGTATCAGGTGATCCTTCACCTTCATTGCCTTTATTTATTATAAATATATTTAATTAACTAATTTAAGCTAAAATTGTGACTTTTTAGCGCCAATAACTTAAAGACAGTTAAAGATAGACTTACGTACCCTTATAAAAAAACATCAAGAATGGACTATAGAATCCAAAATGGATAAATCAGAAAACAAGCAATTTAATTACCTAATCATTTATAGGGTGTCTCTAACCTAAAAAACATGTTCGAGTCATATGTTAAAAATGACAGCTCAAAAAATTTTTGGCTACGCTACTGGATTCTACGGATAAAAGGTCTAATTGTGCAATTAGTTTACTGTATCTGTAATACCAACAACGCTACAGTCTTCTCAAAAGCTAAAAATCGAGAATCACCCTGTATCTCGAAACGCTTTGCGATAGCGATGATCTGTTTTTACCATAAATGTTTTCTTTAAAAAGAGCTCGAGGATGGAGTATCAGATTTTAATATCTCTTATGGTTTCCAAGTTTTTCATAAGGGACAACTAAATGGGACACCCTGTACATAAAATCAACTAATAATAAAAATTCGCAGTGGGCTATAATATCGCGTGTGCCATGACTGACAAATAATCATCTGCCACAAATCGGAAATAATTAATTTATTATTTGTAATAATATAAACTCACAAAAAGTTGTTTAAAAATGTTTTTCAGTGATATAATAATAGTGGTGGAAAAATATAGTAGGTATACAATTCGCATGAAATACTTCAATTCCCTCTTGTAGATTCTTTTGACAACATACACGTGGAGCATAATCGAAAACGTGTATGACTATTTTTTTTATTATTATTAGTAATTTGATTTCAACAAATGCCCGACGACGAAACGACTGCGCAGCATGTTGGGGCATTTTTAAAACTAAATTTTAAATTAAATCGAAAACCGATTTTAAAAGATTGCAATGATACTCTTGTTTTTTTTTTTTTTGTTCTTTATGACAAGTATATCCTGGTTTCTTGGTAAAACTGCACGGGTTTAGAATAAAGCATTGTGATTACGACTCTGAGCAATTGTACCATAAATAACAATAATAAAACCATACACCCACCATGGGTAATAAAGTTTATGTAGATCAAGTTGTAAATTTACTCAGACGCCACCCCTTTTATCGACTATGTTACAATTAATAATTAATTTCAAGAAATCGTTACTTAATATCGAATATCAATTTGTGTGTAACAAGAGCGGTGTACAATTAATAACAGCATGATAAAGCTTCATTATATATTCATAGTCAAATTTTGCTTGCTGTTTTTGCAGTTAATATCCAATTTTTTTAATATACAAGGTGTTTCCTAACTACAGTACCAAAGATAAGAGGGTGATTTCTTATGGTTTTTTTTTAAAGTTCATTTGAACATAGCTTTATTTCTGAGATACAGGGCATTACATTTTTTTTTAAGTCAATATTTTTTATATATCTTAAAAATGCCTTAACTGATCTAGATGAAATTTGGCCCACATATTTAATATAATAGGCACTTGTGAAGCTTTTACCTAGATTAAGATTATTGGGTTCAGGGTCGTCTCAGTGGGCACCATACTCAATATTATTGAGAAAAAAAATACGCCACTGACTTTTTAAAAGTATTTTAATTTTAATTTTTATTTTTTTTTTTTTTTTTTTTTTGATTAGGCAATTAAAATTGCAATTTATTAGTCCCCTGTATTATTTTCGTATCTCACTTTGTTTTTGAGAAAAAATTGAAGCCACTTTAAGTGATACTAAAAAGTATCTATGAGCAGCATAAAATAAAATCCTAAATTTATAAATAAAAAATTTCGACCCTATTAAATAGGAAAAATGATAATTTTTGATAAAATACACGACTGCTCATTTTTTTATTGCAAATAATTGATTATTTATTATTTTTGTTTTTTACCATGTTGTCTATGGGTAGGTTTTAGAGGAAATTAAGGTGTCTTTATTTTTTTTTCTTTAAAAAATGAAGCTAAATACAAAGAAAACTTAGTAGACTAAAAAGTGGTATTTTAATTTGCTTTGTCGGAAAAACTTTGTAAAAGTCAGTGATGTACTTTTTTTCAATAATATTGGCTGTGGTGCTCACTGAAACGAAACTGGACCTAATAATTTGAATCTAGGTAAAGCATTACAAGCGCCTTATTACTTGAAAAAAGTATAAGTGTAAAGGGTTTTTAAGGGTAGTAGGTGTATCTAAAAAATATGGAGTTTTTTTTAAACTTTTATCTCCTGTGTTCCAGAAATGAAGCAGGTCCGGATATACATTTGTAGGAGCGTTTTTCATAAAAATACATAAAAATTACCCCTTTAAGTTGCGTACCGTAGTTAGAAAACACCCTGTATATTTTTTTAAAAATTGAAGAAATGCAATAAAAAAAAACAGCTAGTTCACAACTTGTGTTAATGTTTTAGTAGTTGGATTTTGTTAAAAATTCTGCAATGAAAAAATGTCGAAAGTAGGTTATGGTGTGTCTGCAGTTCAAGTCTAAATAACCAAGAACTTACGTTTCGAGGCTTTATATAAAATTACAGGTAACGCTGACTGTTGTTTGCGTTTTTATTAGGTTGTTAAACAATGATGCCTAATATGTTTTTTTTTTTAATTTAATGTCTATACGGGTAATTTCTTTAAATATGTTTGGTCATTTTGTATCTAGATAACCATTTTTATCAGCTGTTTGACCGTATGGCAACAATGTGTTCCTTAATTTGAATAGCTATTATATACTTACCTAGTCGGGTGTTTGGCCTAGCGTGTAAGGCGTCAGGTCGTTGAGCGCACAACCGACGTGAGATGGACGCCTGCCGGCAGCCATTGTCAGAAATAGTGGTAAGCTCAAAAAGACGGACAAAGTGCAAAATGTATCGACGCTAATAGCCAGCAAGGACTAAGGCGCCGGAACACACTTTGCCGTATCCTGCGCAACCGTAGACATGCGGACCCCACTCAGTTGGTCGGTTCGTTAGTCCCCCTGGGTGGGGACGAGGTCTTAAGTTGTCGCGCATAGGACGGTGGTTCGGAACCCACATTAAGCTGTAGGTCCCGTCTCATCACCCAGACGTAAAAATACAGAGCGCACAATAAGCCGAGCGGCTTCAGTGCATGGGTTATCCCGGCCCTATTCTAAGATCTATGTACTAACCAACTAACCTAACAAATGTTTAACGATAGCATCACCACCTCTAGTCAAAACCAAGTCGATATCAAACAACCCTCGTAAATCTGCAAAACAATACTTGCACTTTTTAAGCCGTTAAAGAAGTGCTTGGCAGGATTGCAACCCATAAACAACTGCTTTTCCTAAATTAGCATATACCTTTTAAGTGTAATGTCAAGCTCTTTCCCTAAAGTATGTTTTCGACATTACCGTAAATTGTTGGAAGATACCCAGATAATTTTTAAAGGTTTTAAATTTAAAAAATAACTATATAATTAAATTTCGGCCTTTAGATTAATAAAAATCGAAATATAATAACTCGTGACCCTGAAAGTAACCCTGATCTTATCAATAATATGCAGTTATCCGATGCACAATTTATTTTCGATGCCGAAATGCATCTCAGTTGTAGATTTTTTAAAAGATAATGTCAGCACGTGGTTTAATAGTTTTTAGCAGTGTCGTCGGTAATCTCGGAAAGAGAAAAGTGTGAATAAAGAAAATAGTATTAAATTATTAAATAATTTTGTTTGATGCTGCGTTCGTCTATGTATTGACTAAGAGTAGCCAAATACAAGAAAATACATACAGGATGTTTTAAAATTTACTAGAAATATTTACAGGCCGTAGTTTTCAATTTTATATCAAAATAACGGTAGAGGAAAATGACCAAATATGGATTACCAATTTGTTTTTTTACACATACTTTGCATAAAAATTATAAATAAAAAACTTTTTGTAGTAATTATTACCAATCATAATATATTTGTCCCTTATTTTGTAAAATTTTTTAGTTACATTAATTAATTTTAATTAGGATCAACGAAAAAAACTAAAAACGATGAGGGTAGCTAAATATGGAATAGGTACCCTACATATGCAATACTTTAACAGTAAACTGGCCAAAAAAAATATATATATTTTTTTAATGTATCGAAAATATTGTTTAGGGTGACAAAAAGAAAATATCGTGAAGATTAAAGTCCTTAATATTAATATTTAGAGGTCCCTGTCCTTCGATTTAGAATAGTAGTATTTTTTTAAAACCTTAAAAGTTATGAGAAAGCGATAAAACAAAATCTTGCTACAGTGACAGAAGGGCATGCTTTACTGACATGTTACCACTTCTACACGCGCATTAAAAAAAAGGACAAACTCCTCTTATTGCGTGTGTGAGTTTCCGTTTAAGAGAAATGCCGGTATTCCATACTAGGGGTACTATTACCAAAGAATACCAATCCATAGAACCCACAAGTGAGATTTCAGCGTACCCTAAAAATTTTTAGTCCTACCCTGACCAACAGATGGCGAAAGTAGTACGCTTTGCTAATAGGATTACCATCAGAAATTGATAGCAGTCGCTGACGAGCAGTCGGCCCGATCAATTAGAGTGAGGATATACGCAAAATTTAATAAAAATAAAATCCCCGATAAATGGTAGTATCCATAAGATTATTAAATTTATGATTTCAGAATAGGATATATCGATGGGTTTTTGACAAAACATCGTAAGCGATATTCGTCAGTTTTACGGGAAACGTTTTTTTTTTATTGAGTTATTTTGAAAACAAAGTTGGTAATTTTTAGCACATACATTACACGCCTTTATTTCAGATGAAGATATGTTCTATATTGGTTCGGCGGTTCATTTAATTAATGGTAGTTATTTGGGTACACGCCAAAAAATAAATTAAAAGTACCAAAAACCAAAAAAAAAAAAAATTAAGCAAGTAAATAGAGAACTAAAAATCGACGTTTTGGTGGCAAGTTTGCCACCGTTGTCAAGATAAATTGAATAAAAATAAAAAAATGTCAAAATTAACTATTATTTAGGTTTAGAATTTTAAAATTTTTAGCTATTTTTTTTAGGAGATTCTAAAAATTCTGACATTAAATGTTAAATATGTTTGTTTTGTAATCCAAATTAAGAAGAAATCTAAAATAAAAACATTCAGATCTCGGTTTTTTTTAAATAACGCGATGGGAAGAAAAAACGTTTCCCGTAAAATTGGCGAATGTCGCTTACTATGTTTTGTAAAAACGCATCGATATATCCTATTCTGAAATCATAAATTTAATAATCTTATGGATACTGGGTCCATTTATCGGGGTTTTATTTTTATTAAATTTTGCGTATATCCTCACTCTAACTGATCGGGCCGACTGCTCGTCAGCGACTGCTATCAATTTCTGATGGTAATCCTATTAGCAAAGCGTACTATCTTCGCCATCTGTTGGTCAGGGTAGGTACTAAAATTTTTTAGGGTACGCTGAAATCTCACTTGTGGAGTTCTATGGATTGGTATTCTTTGCTATTACATATTTGGTCACTTTCCTCTACTGTAAAAATATTGTTTATAACGACGAAAGAAAAATATCCTAAAATTTTCAGCCCCTAATATTAACATTACGGGGTGCAGCATTGAAATTATTGCTTTTTCAACAACTGCTGAATTTTTTATACAAAATCTCGATTTTTCTTTGACCAATTCCTTTTCATGAAGGAAATTAAAATTTCTTAAAAAAACTGTCCTAGTAAATTTCTGTAGGACGAGCCGTTTTCTTGTAATCGCACCTTAAACATTAATTTTTTTTTATTTTGTTACCTAAATTCTGGATATTTTAAAGCACCATAAATATCAAAATCTTTATAAAACAAAATTTGTTTTTTTAATTATATAATAATTATTCTTAGGGAAATTTTATGCTCTAAAAAAGCTCTCCTGATATTCTTCAATAAATTAATTCCTTTTAAAGTTATTCAATGTTGAAATTGAAATGAAAGACCTAATAAGTAGTAGGTCTTATTATTTTTAGGACAAACAAAATAAACTATTAAAATATATATTTTTTAATGCTTGAAAATGTTTTTTCAGTTTTTTAAAAACCAATAGAGTCGTTAATAAATTGAAACATTTGCTTTTGGATTTGTTATTTTTTCTTGCACGAAAAAAGCAATCATAAAACATTTTTTTCTTACCATTCAGAGTATTTTCGCAGTCTTTGGAAGCTGTTCTTTCTTTAAATACTAAACATCATTCTCTAAAATGTAATTTTTAAAATAGAAAAAAATCAGTTCGTACCATGATGACGTCACTGTATAATTACAAATAGGTAAATTTTTGAAAATTGCTTTCTTTTCCTAAAACTTCACCGCAGATCACACACCTCTAGATAAACCTAAACATCATAAACAAAAATCACAAAAATTGTTAGAAACCTATGATTCTTTAGCTTATTTTTTTTAGAGCAATATTAACCACAGTATTTTTTCTAGCTACACAGGATAAGCCAGAAACATGAACCTTTCACTTAGGTCATGCAAAAAATGTAAATATTGCTAGATCTTATTTACGTTATTTTTGAAATTCCTTGTATTAAACCAAGAACAAGGTTTTAAAAAAATCATCAAAACCAGGAGTGTATTTTTTGGATTTTTAAATTTCAAATGCTTAATGCCTAATGCCTTTTATTAATCAATACATTTAATGGTTTCAGTGTAAATTGGTTACAAAAGAAAAATACTTGTGGGTTCTTTTAATGTGAATCAAAATTAATCACAAATACATGGCCCATTTCTATGCGGTTCAAAACATTTGACATAAGACAAGTGCCTAAGCAAAAGAACAATGACAATGATTGCTTAACCTGACCCGATACACCTCGTAGGTTAGAATAAATGTTTAATGCATTCTGCGGGTTCCTGGAAGCATCTATTTAAAATCCTATGAATGAATTTATAATGATATTACCGTTGTAGTAAGCGACCATTTAAATGTAAAATAATGCATTTAAGTCGAGGGCGTAGCCACTCATCTACATTTATTATTTAATCATGCCTAATATAGATCGCCCCAAGAAAACAAAGCTGATATAAATTTCATTACTGTGGATTAGTCACAGTTGTAGTTAGATTTGGAATATGAGCTTTATTTTCAATAAATTAGAGGAAAATGAATAAGTAATAAGTAAATTAAGTGGTAATCACGTAATTATAGTTGTAGGAGAGGTCTTGGTGGAATATAAATATGTCAACAACTATCTTATAAAATATTAGAGTACACATAAGAATGGACGGACCCTTATAACACAAGTGGGATTTATAAACGATTATGATAAAGCTAGAAAGTTCATGCTCACAAAAAGTTTCTACAGGATCCTAGTCCAGAAAACCGACAGGCCAGCATTGAAGCAAGAAACTACTACAATCAAACAATTTCTGAAGCCAAAGACTCCTTCGACAATCGTATTAAAAACAAAGTTTTTTTTGCTCAAATGGTAGCAAATCTTTCTGGTCCTTTGCGAAAAACATAAGTAGGAATTTTTGTACCAGTTCTTTTCCGCCACTAGCTTTGGAAGATGAAATTGTTTCTACCGCTAAAGGAAAGGCAGAATTATTTGCTAAACAATTTGCTACCAATTCAACCCTTGACCCTCCCGTAAATCATCCAATTCCAGCGGTTACCCCAGTTTCTCATAAAATGCCCGATATTATTTTTAGGTAAAACACATTAAGTGTATCATTTCTTCCCTTAACACCAAGAAATCGTCTGGGCTGGATGGCATACCAGCAATCGTTTTAAAAAAATGTGCTCTAGAACTTGCACCAATCTTAACTCGACTCTTTCGAATTTCTTACAACACAGGTATCTTTCCGGAAAGCTGGAAAGCTGCACGTGTTCAACCTATTCCCAAGAAAGGATCTAAATCTCTTCCATCTAACTATAGACCAATTTCAATTCTCTCAGTTCTTTGTAAAGTAATGGAAAAACTAATTAATTCACAAATTCTTAAGTACTTAGAAAAACACAAAATTTTGCATGACAGGCAGTATGGATTTCGCCACAAAAGATCTACAGCAGATCTTCTTTCCTTCGTATCACACTGCTGGAATAAGTCTCTTGAGTTTCTAGGTGAGTCCCAGATCGTTGCTCTTGATATATCCAAAGCTTTTGACCAGGTCTGGCATGCCGCACTTCTTAATAAACTTCCCTCCTATGGTCTTTCAACTAAACTCTGTACTTGGCTCTCTAGTTATCTATCTGATCGTCGTATATCAGTTATTGTGGACAGCCATTCTTCAAGCTCTCACCAAGTAAATGCTGGAGTCCCTCAGGGTTTAGTTCTGGCACCAACATGGTTTCTTCTTCAGATCAACGACCTTCTCTCGTCCACAACTAATTCCATTCATAGTTTCGCCGACGATAGTACCCTTCACTCTAGTTTTCAGGTTCCTAAACCCATTACTAAACCTTACTTGGAAAACAAACGCAGAGCGATGCAGATATCTCTTTCGCAGGATCTTAATTTAATATTGGATTGGGGCGCTAAAAATCTCGTCCATTTTAATGCATCCAAAACACAATCATGTTCCTTGTCGCGAAAAGAGTCATCAAATACTCATCCTCTACTTATGAGCGGCCAAGTTTTACAGAGCAAAGACACATTTAATCTTGTGGGGCGTCACATTTGAATGTAACCTTAACTGGCATAAACACATTGTATCTATAGCCACGGCAGCTTCAGAAACAGCTTGGATTTCTCTTTCGAGCCAAAAAGTATTTTTCCCCTTCTAATTTATACACTTTTTATGTGTCCCAAATCCGACCTCCCTTGGAATATTATTCTCATATCTGGGGCATGGCGTCCCCCAGAACCCTAAGCATTATTGATTCTATTCAAAGAAGAGCTATTTGTCTCATTAATGATCCTTCACTTACAGAAAGGCTTCCCTCTCTTGCACATCGTCGGGCTGTGGGGGATTTATCGCTTTTTATAGGTACTTCCATGGCTTCTGCTCTGAAGAATTGTCCAGTATAGTTCCTCCACTTACGGTTCCCAACAGGAAACTCGTGGTTCCGCGCGTATGCATCCCTATACGGTCCAACTGGACAAGCCCCGAACTTCCCACTTTGTTAGTTCTTTTATCCCTAGGGTTTCTAGGTTATGGAACCTGCTGCCCGCGGAGGTCTTTCCTTCCCCCAAATCTTAAAGTATTTAAGTCCCGTGTCAACAAACTCCCTCTTACCTCGCTTAAGACACCCACGGTACGTTAGTATTTAGGCTTTTAGCCTTCGTGTTTTGTCCAAAGATAAAAAATAAATAAAACATTCAAGCAAATTTTGGGTAAAGTACGACAAACATTCTCAGACGTTCGTGAATGTTCTTTAAACGTTTTGTAAAAGTTCTTCGTCGGCAAGAACAACTTTTTAAAGACGTTTTTTTGTAGGTTACTGAATGTTTTTTATAGACCCTAAAACGTTCTAGAAACAGGTTTTTAAAGTTTTCTTGGAACGTTTTAAAATTGTTGTCATAGAATGTTTTTGTAAGTTTACTAAACATTATTTTATAGTACCCAAAACGTTCTAGGAACAGGTTTTAAAAGTTTTTTGGGACGGTTTAAAAATGTTGTTATAATGACATAATGATAATATAAGAATATCCAATTAGAATTCACAGATTAAACATATCTTTATTTGGAACTACTAATTGGTTATTCTTATTTTATTTTTTGTTATTTGTCTGTATAAATTCAGCTTATGTTTTAAGTAAATGTTTTTGACATTTAAATAAAAACCTACTTTTATTTCAGATTAGGCAGAAATAACCTTATTTGTTACATTGTATTTAAAAACGCACATTATTCACAACTTATATGTATATATAGTTATGGCCAAAAAATAAGAGTGCATATCAAATTTTAAAATTACTTATGTTCACATTTACACTTAAGAGAACAGAAATAAAAAGCACTCCATCAGCACCACCACAATTAACAGTTAGTTGGGTTAATTATTTTAGTGAAACAAGACGCAAAAACAGCACATCACAAAATACTAAAGGAAAACAGCACATCAAGGAACCCTAATCGTATAACTTTCTTATTTGTTATAATTTCAACTTCATTTTTAGAAAGTTGTCAGATAGACTAAGCAGAGTCACTATATTTCAACAGCTGATGATCAATCCAGTGGCGTCTAGAATTTGTACATTTTGTTTTGATAATAATCCCAATTTTTTTTGCAACTTATTAATAATTAAAAGTGTTGTGTAAACGTTTATTCCAATAATACCATTAGCTGTATTTCTCCGGCACTGACGTTGACATATATCTCATTTAATAATGACCCAAAATGTTCCTTATGACGTCAACACAACTTCCTTAAACCAAACAACCAACCAACCTAGTGCGTTGGTAGAATTCTCCTTTAAAACTAATTTATTAAAAAATAGGCCATTATTTATTACTCACCTAATCTATAATAATAGACCAGGTATAAGAAAGAAATTATAAAAATCATCGCTTTCGCCTCTAGCCCATACTAACCGTGATCTATGTAACCGTATTGTTCGTTATAAACAACCTTTTCAATCAAGATTTTTATCAAGTCAATATTATTTCATTAATTTAATGAAATAAATCAAGAATTATGAGGTTAAAGTAATTTTACCCTGAAGTCCAACTTAAGTGAAAAATAAGTAGACAACTAAAATTGATCAAGGCGTTTTGTTTATAAACCATAAACTATGATCTTAAGGTTTTAAAAATGTCATTGTGTTTTACATAATCTGTACCGTGGAGAATAGTAGTTATGGGTGGTCTTGCGTCTAGATCTTTGATAAGGCGAAACCCATATGTAATAAATTAATTACTAAATATAGGAATTGAAATGTTTAGTATGTCGGATCTAGTATATGAGATGGCGTAATTCTTAAAACAATAGTTGAATAAATTTAAAAAGATATGGAAAGTGTTTCAAATTTAGTGCATAACTATAACTAGGTATAGGTAATATGTTTTACCGCATAAGAGAACGCCCTCCTCTTGCCGAAAATCTGTTGTTTCTTGCCCATTTTTAGGCAGTAGTATTGCCAGGTTTTAGGGGCGAAAGGGACAAAGTCCTCTTGGGCCGCCATTTTTTTAATACAAAGTTTTGTACCTTACCTCACTTGGATAGAAAAAAAGTTCCACAACCACCTACTTACCGACTTCCTTCTTACCAATACATTTTCTATTCTGCGCATGTTATCAATTAATTTTTTTGTTTATAGTGCAACATCATACGAACTATAATCAAAGTTTCCAAGTGTTTTTTTCTATCTTTTAGTCATTCCACGAAGGCTTATGCCTAAGAACCAGAGTCCCGTAATAAGTGTCAGGTTATTAGATGTTTAACCCCTTGTTCCCCCTGTTCCGTCAACGTTGTCCAAGCACTGAAACATGCAGTTATGCATTTCACAGCGCGTTTTAGACAACGCGGTAGTGCCACCACGGACGGTATTTTTAAATAACTACTACCTAAATATGTCTCCCCCTCTGGGAATCGAACCGGCGACTTCTGGCTTCTAAGATCAATCAATTTAAATATAAAAGACTTTTATTATTCTACAATAAGTAACTACATTGTCATTAAATTACATATACAAGTTATTTAAAGTGCATTTATTGGAAAGTGTTGGGCCATTTCCGCAAAATGGAGGACCACGCTGTCAGATTTTTGGTCGAAAAACCTGGTGAAAGGCTTCGAAGATCAAAGCTCTGTCGCCAATCAAAGAAACCCACCTTTGTAAACATGTAAAATAATTATTACAGTATATCTACAAATCATGACTTTACAAAATAGTTCAATATTAAATTGAAATTGGAAAATATTTGGACAGACAAACAAAATCAGAAAAGACAGATTCTGCATTAAAAAATATAAAGAAAAGGTTACATAAACATAAGTCCAGAAATGCATTGTTTACAGGGTGCTATCTTTTTTAATACCCTAAATAACCCTTATCTGATTTTAATAAAATTTTGCACTTTTTTTTAGATTTAAAAAGCTTATTTGGATTATTTGAAGATTAAGAAGTTAATAAAAGTAACTACCCAAGCAGCCAGATGATGTCTTATTGACGTCTCTCGTTAGTCGTCAGCAAAGACGTCATAAGATGACGACCAAATGACGTTAAATTGACCTCCCTAAGTCACAGACAAGAGACGTCTCGTTAATGACGTCTTTAAGATGACGAAAAATTGACGCATATACTTTTTTAAGCTAAAATGATACGATATTTTATTTGAAAATTGGAATAAAAAAAACCTCCTTACTGCTTGCAATTTCCTTGCACTGCAAGGTCGCATCTCTCGGGACACTGTCCAACCTGGAGATGCAGATTATTACACTAGCCGAAGATATTTCTTTCAAAGCTAATTGAAATCACCAACCGCAGACCGGTCTCGAACTATTTTGGTCTCATCGGTACCGGTGTAGGCGAAGATGTTGAATAAACGTAGTAGTTTATTGTCCATTGCGCCATCTATCGGTAGAATTTTTTCATATTTCGGTTGGATTTTAACACGAATCATACAATGTCACAAAATTTTTCTGGCGGGTTTTCTAAACATGACGTTATTAGATTTTTATGAGCTAGTATGACAAAAATGACGTCAGAAAGACGTAACTTCAACGACGTCAAAAACACGTCATTAAAATGACGTCATAATTTTGGTCTGATGACGTCCTATGACCAAAAATGACGTCAGCTTGCTGTTTGGATATACCAGTATCTTGAGCGGTACCTACCTCAGCGAATATTTCTGACTAAAAATTAAATTTAGGATAATTCATTACTTTAAATATTAATGGTTTTTAATTTAGTGTTTGTAGTTTATTTTATATAATTATTACTTCAAGTATCTAGGCCAGGGGTAGGCAGTTAAGTAAATTTTATTACTCTCAAAAAGTTATCAGGATGGAAAGGGCTAAGCGATCATTTTACTTGCTTTTTTTTAAATAAAATTGCAAACTAGCTTAAAAGTCAGTGGTTTTTATTTCTTTTCAAAATCTTCGTTTTGGTACCCCTAGGAACGCCACTGGGCTGAAGTGAACTTTTTTATATACAGTGACCGCCAGACATGTTGAACCATATGAAAAGCTTTTTTATTGTTGATTTCTCAAAAAAATTATATTTGATAAAAATCTTAATTAAATTAAAAATTAAATAATCCATAGCGTATACGAGGTAGGTGCAAATTAAGGTATATGACACAAGAGAAAAACTACTTTTATTTTTAAACTTAGGAGAAAAATATAATTTGAAAAACTTGTTTAGAATTAAAATTAATTCATATTTTAAAGGCAAGGCCTCCTTATAGCAAAATGGAAAAAATATTTATTTTTATATATGCAGAGATTTTAATCATGAATAACATTTTTTAAGAAATCAAAAAAAAAAAAAAATTCCATATGGTTCAACATTTCTGGCGGTCACTGTATAAACAGCTCTTTTCTTCCGAATTTAAAAATAAATTAATGTTTTCTATGTCCGGTTTTTTCTGCAGCATATCTGGCAAGCCTAAAAGCAAGAATTTTTATGAGGAATAACTATTTTTTTAAATATTAAAAATTAAAAAAACAGTTATAGGTAAGTCGATCCATCCATGGACACACTGTATAACGTTGTTTATTATTTAAAGGCAAAAACACACATTTTTATATTTATTTTATTAACTTTAACGTAAGCACAGTGTTTTTGTGCCGTCAAGCTTTTTATTCATGATTGTAATGATATCTATAGTTGGGAACTATAAATTGAGAAAAACACCTGCACGAAATATGTTTTTCATTGGTTTAAAAAGTCAGTAACCATAATAAAAAATGTATTTTATGGGTTTAAAAACTCCTAAAAACCGGAGTAAGTAGGTAACAAACTAGGTATTCGAAAAAGGCTGAACACTATTGGACACAAGTCGATATCTTAGGACCAGATTAATTCTGCTTCAAAAGTGCCCCTTGGACTTTTTTGTTTTGAAGTATCGTTATATTATCGTCACTACACCCTAATAAAATTTTAATGGGAAAATTATTAATTCCATTTTTATCAGATATTAACTTAGCCACTTGCTATTAGGTTCGTTTTATTTTGCAAACTTAATATTCGATACCCTTATTCGCAAATCGGCTAACTCCATTTTCGTTTAAAATAATACAAAAAAATATAAAAATGCCGCCTGCAATCGTACTATTTTATACAAAGGCGCCGCTATCCTTTACACCGACGCGCCGATACACTATGATAGAAATCCATTATTTTGGCCAAAAAGCAACTTTGAAATTTTAATGGCTCATGCTGTGTATTTCAAAGTAGATACTTCAAACTACATGTACTCAAAATTATAAAAGGATATGACGACTTCTATTGGGGTAATAAGAAACTTGAAAATGTATTTTAAGTAAACATAAATATACAACTTAGTTTATTATTAGCCTCGTTTACTAAAAAAGTAAAAGTTTAAATACTAAGAGCTATTGTTGTGTTTCCGATGCAGTCTCGCGAAGTCTCGCTACTTTTGTCAAAGATTTTTTTACCTTTTTCTTTATCACTTTTTGTACTTACAATTGCCTTCCTACTTTTTGCTACTTCTGAGTGTAAGGACAGATACTAGATTTTTTATAATTTGCAAGGTTTTCCATTTTCAAATTTAATATGTTTTGTCCTACACTGTATATCCTAACAGATAAAAGCATTCTGATGAAAGATATGGTTTCTACAGAATCTACCCAACAAAACAGTGTTTTTATTTATTTTATACGTTAAAAAATTAAAAAGTTGGGAAGATGTATCTCTATTACGCTTCTAAGAATAATTTAAAATTATTTTTTAGATTTGGACGTTCATATTTCCGAAACTAATTGAGATAGACACATCAAATGTAGTATTTTTTTAAAGCATTTTTAAAAGATTTTTTTGGTGGTGTTATAATATTCAGGGTATTCCATTTAAAAAATCATACCTATTGTCGTACCCTATATATCATATGAGATAATAATCATTGGATTACTGATTAGAATACTACCGAATTAACCAAACAAGCTGACATTTTAGTTTATTTTGTACAATAAAAAATAATAATGTTAAGGGGGTGTAAATTTATAATAACATATAATAAGTTTTAGGTTTCCAAAAAGCATTTGTAATCATTTATAATATTTTTCCAGTAAAAAGCACCTCATTTTAAGTTAGATTCTTAAGTTTCAGAATTTTGACCAAAAATATTAATTTTATCCCATAGTGCGATGACCAGCTGCATCAACCGGCATATCATAAAAGAAATATAGCAAAGGCGGCCGCGAAGACAAACATGGCAATTTATTTGCTTTAAACTTTTGTGATTTTTTTCTTATCAAAGAGCACCGAATTTACATTTTTAAACTGTTCCTTCTATTGTTACTTAAACTGTTATAAGATTTAAATTAAAAAACAAATCTATTTTTTTATTTAAAATTACTTCAAAAACATTTATCAACGTAACAAATGATTAAAAAATCTATTTTAAATTATTTTAATATGATTTATAAAATATTTTTGTCTCTGCTGTGAAATTTTGTGAATATGGATCGAGTTAGCCAATTTGCGAATTAAGGTATTGATGCCGTATGCCGATTAAAAAGAAATTTTGCAAAAACTCTGTTGCTGCAGTATATTTTAGGATAGTCTGATTTTTATGCATCCTAGTTGGTTATTTTAATTTATAAAAATTTTACATTGAGTTTTTGCAAGATACCTCCTTACCATTTAAATTATTTTTAATTATTAATATATACTTTTTTAAGTTTTAATATTTGAAATTGTAATTTTTTAAATAAATGTAAATCATAGAAGTAAATAATTAGTTACTTCTTTACAGGCCTAGTTTAGGTTACAATCTTGACGAAATGGTGGATTCAAATTATTAAAAATTACATTTAATTTGGAAGTTTTGGTTAGTTCTTCATTCTACATGAAAATTTTTGCTTTATCTGAAAAGCTATAACAAAAATCGCTGTAGAATATACAGGAGTGGTTCAAAATCGCGAAAATCTTTCTTTAAAGAATAACAAAATTCAAAAAAATATATATTTTAAAACTACCTAATTTTATAGCATAAAAAATAAATCAAAAGTGTAAAATAAATCTTCTTTCTATTGGTTATGGTTTCTAGAAAAATTGAGGTTAACATTGAAAACAAAATTCTTTTAAAAAAATATGTTTTATAATTTAGTAAAAATAATGTTTTTTTTAAATAAAAACGTTAAAAATGTCCTTTGTACAGGAAAATTTAAAATGACGAAGATGTTATTTTGGAAATAAAAAAAATATATCGGCTATAAATATATTTTTTTGCTACTTAATTAAATAGCATGAATAAGTAAGAAAAATTTTAACGTTTTGTTAAATAAATCGTTACTTTTTACCTTACTACCTACGTACATTTTAACTAACATTAATGATGTTTGCATATAAAAAGTAAAATGAATTACTTATAAAAAAAAAACATTTATTTTAGTTTACATCCAATTTTCTCCAGTTCTTACAAGCAATAAAAAAATGTATTAAACTCTTTTTTAAGTACCCTTTTAAGTAGTTTCAAAAATAATATTTTTATTTTTTTTTATTATCTGTCTGGCACCTATTTTTCCATGGCGCCTTAGCCTAGTCAGCCTAATGGATAATACGGCCCTGGCCCCAACACATTTTTTTAATCCAGTGTCCCGGAAGCTACCTGAACAAATATTTCTAAAAAAATGAACACCAATGACTATTCTACAATTTTTATATATTTTTTTTTTAAATTAGGCAACTAAAAAAACAGATTTTTCCTAGCTTGCTTAGTTTTCAAGAAAAAAAATCATCTATATTGCATATTCACAAATTACAAAAAAAAAAGACCATTGAATAAATGAATCGGCCTAACCAATATAGGACATAATCCCATAATAAACTATTTGGAGCTTTCAGTATGGCAACTGTATTTTGCAAAAAAAAAGATAAAAGTTTGGATTTAGTTAAAGTATTCATCTGAACTAATACTTTACCCAGCTCTTAATATCTTAAAGTAATATTTTTACGAGATGGATGAAAATGGCAAAAGGGGTAACTGATCGATGATAGAAAAACAATAAACATTACACAAAATTTATTTCAGTCTTAACATTTTACAATTGCAAAAATAAAAAATATTTCTATAAAGATTACCAATATGTATATTACAATAGTAATATAAAAAACGCCAAAAAATGCAACAATTTAATATTTGGTAAATAACTTTCTTTTAACAGCGAGTATAAAAGTTTAGTTTCCTATCTAAATCTTAATAATTATACACGTTTCCAAACCAAATTTAGGAAAATAATAAGGTATACCTTAGCCTAATTGCTTTATATATTAATGGCAAAACATTTTTTCTTATGACAAGATACACTCTTATTTAAAACCTTTTGCCATGGAAAACTTAGAAAAATTTTAAATATTTTCTATAGGCAACCTCCACCGCCTTTTATTTTTATTTAAGGCCACTGCTATGATGTAAATAAACATAACTTTTTTAAAGCTGGATTAAATACCGACAAAAACTTACAGAGAAAATATTAGGAATCCTAATGCGCTCAATGACTGGTAGCAATATTTATTATACTTAAACATATTAAGTAGAACAAAAAGAAAAAGCAACAAAGAAAAATTATAAAGCAGTATAGCTTAAAAATACAAACTACAATAACTATGTATAGGGTTTACCAATAAGAGTGTCAGAACTTTAAAATGTTGCTGTGGCAACATTGCTTAGAATGTCAACAAACTGTCATAGTTGTGTTAAGTAATGTCTGGCAAGTCATTATGGAGAGATACACGATTTAACAACGAGTAGAAATTATTAAAAAATTTATCATCACAATGCGGGTTGTTTGGAAAAATGGTAATGTAAACTGGCCGCCAAAATCCTGCGATCTCTCATCCTTGGACTATTTTTTGTAGGACTACCCTAAATCTCAGGTATACAAAAATAGGCTACGAACGATTCGTAACTTTAAGCAGAACATCACACGCTCCATTACCAATATACCGGGTGATATAATTGAAAAGGTTATTAGACATTATGTCACAAGAATCCATTTAACTAAACAAAGTAGAGAATGACATTTATACAATATTATTTCCAAAGCTAAATGTCATAAATTTATTTTTGTAATAAACTAAAACTACTTTCATCTTACTGGTAGTTATTATTTCGTATCATTTTAAAGTTCTGACGCTCTTATTGGTAAACCCGTTATAAACCTATTTACAAAAAAAGAAAAACAATGCACAAAATGCCAGTAAACATGAACATAATTTATGTTTTATGTTATACCAAAATCCAAAATCAGAGAGACAAAAACGAACGAATTCTTATACTATCTAAATCTTGACAAAATATTTTTTTAATAGTTTTGCAAATCCGAAATATAATCGCAGAGTCTGTAAGTCTTCTTCTGATGAAAAATGATTTATTTAAGTTTTAAATTCAAGAAAACAGATTCTTAAGAAGCCTTACAAATTATTACTTAACCTACTTTTTGATATCATGGTAACTTAGTGGGAGGTAAATCTACGTATATAAGAGAAGAGTAAAAAAGCAATATCCAATTAAAAAAACTATAAAAATGTAAAATTAGCACCAATGTGTTAGACATAAGATGGCACACTTATAATAGGTTTATTGCAAGCTTATATTTATTGTATTGTATTTGTTTTATTTTTTTAATTTTAAACCATACTTTTTGAGTTATATCACTTTTTTCATCAAACAAAAAAATTGTAACCTAAACATGGTATTCAGCTATAGCTGGACTATGATGTATCACCATGTAATCGTGATAATACATCATTATACATAACGGTTGGCCAATAATTATGGATGCCCAAACTACAATGTTGCCAAATCTGGGACCATATCGTTTTTCTACAAAACGGGACAAATATGAAAGCGGTATCTGGCCCATCATTCCCATAAAAGCCCATATTTTGTAGGTTCTTAGTGGAACGCTGACCTGAAAAAAATCATACTGCTGTAGCGAGTAAAAAGAAAACAGTAACTTCTCTCTACATTGATATATGTCCTGAAAAGATGCCGATGAAAGTTGGGTGTTCTTGAATAACTTTAATAGTACTTGGTTTATTGAAATATTTTTTTAATATGATAAATATTATTTAGAACTCTTTAAAATGGCATTCTTGTAAAACATTTGCGTTCTTTATTTGGCCAGGGTGAACCCTAACACAATAGTGTTAATTACTCTTACGAGTGAAAATAGTATTTTTGGATATCTGAAACTTGTACATAAAAAAGGCACTTTGATATCAATAAATTAAAGCTTTTTCGACAAAAACAATTTCTTATATTTTGTAAGTCGATTCGACATGGACTCCCTTCAATATTATGCATATCCTAGTTCTAATTATTATCAAAGTTTATAGAACCATCCACAATGCTGCAACATTATTTTTTATTTGACGACAACAAACACAAAGTATTTCAGTGCCAATTGAAACAAATGCCTAACGTTCGCACTAAACAAAAACTTGTTTTTGTCGAAAACGCTTCAATTTAGTGACATCAAACAAGATTTCTTTTTTTTAGCCCAGGGTTCAAGCTATTCAAGAATGATATTTTGATTTCCTTATTATACAGACTGTTAAAAATTCGAGGAACACCATTAGGATCTTGGAAACATTAGGAGATACAGGATTGGTTAAATTGGGGCAAAGTTGCGCATTTTTATGCTGAACAATATTTCGTTTAAAAAAATTAAAAAAATTGCAGTCGTTCCAGAAATATCCGGCAAAAACCAAAATTTTGCGAAACAGTTTTGATTTTTCTATAAAATTATGTCACTAAATTCAAGATCCGACATTTCGTCTTTGAGCGACCATCATCAACATTGTTTTCATAAGTATAAATGAATAAAACCTGTATAAAATGTTAATTTGGTAATTTCTATACGGTTGTAAAAATATTGTGTACACATGCATTAGGGGGCGTCCATAAATTACGTGAGACATTTAGGGGGCGAGAAGAATATCACCAAATCTGACCGTGAGGGGAAGTGGGCTTTGTGCAAATATCACCTAATTTTTCTGCAGCTTGAAACAGAAGAAAGTTAACGAATTTTAGGGCAGGTCCCGCTAGAAAAATGTGATGCGGTGTTACTTTTGGGTAGAGAACCTTTTTTTTCTGCTCTTTCAAATTACTTTGGCAAAAAAATCAATGGTGGTTTTTATAAATGACGTCTTTTGGCATTCCCATAAATTTCACGTGAGATTAGGTGATGGTTGAAGAAAATCACACTAAATTTTACCAGGGGAGGGGGTCAAAGAATGTGAAAAAAGCCTTACGTAATTTATGGACGCCCTCTTAAGTGTCTTTTTTACTCACGCCATTGGCGCACTAACCACCCATTCTTAAAAACTTTATGCACTTTTATTATAAATTACTTTTCTTACAACTGTTAAAAAAAAACTGTTTTTTGGATCTTTATTATGAAGTACTCAATTTTAGTAAACTACATAATTTTTAAATAAATAACGTTTTTGAACAGGTCGACGCTTTATTTCCAGTTTGAATTAGAGTTTTGTTGCAATGCACACTAGAATTTATTTTAACATAAACTTATGCAATGGTACAGGAAACGTGGCATTAACTAACCTAAAAGATTAAGATGCTTTAAATTTCGCCATTACTTCTTTTAGCTCATGTGTCACTGAATTTAAAATTTACCAGTTTGCGGATAAATTTAATAGAAAACAACGAAAGAAAATAATAATACTAAATTTGGATGACTAAAAATTGAAATTGTAAAATTTATATGATCTTTGGAAAAATATAGTAGGCAACACATCCATAAAGGGTCTTTATTTTTAGTCATGGGATTGCGGTACTCGGCTCGTCAGGCTGGTGCTGTGAAACCTCCAATTCATAAAAAAAGTATGACTTTATAAACTCGTTTTTTTTCAATATCTTGTATTTTACTCCTATAATACCAACTTACCATATATTCATGGAAAAAGGCACTAATAAAGAATACCACAATACCAGCCATATTTTTACCATAACCCATATCCACCATGGGCAAATACAGATGTCTTACTGCCCAACGATGGACTGGTAAGTTCCATGTTCTCCAGAAAACGTCGATATTATTGGCATTCCACCAATCGGCGTAGAAATTTCTATCGGCAAAATGGAGCAGTTCACTTAAAAGGTTCATCCACGAATGGAACACAATGTAGAACATTATAAGCCAAGCCAAGTGGTTGGGAATCTACAAAAAAAAAAAGGAAATTGAGTCATTTATCATTTCAGAAGCAAATTTATGTTTTTTTTTAAAAAGTGTATTGTGAATTTTGCACATTGTCTTTATACTTAAACTTTTAAACACCTTTCTTAATTAACTTTTTAAGATACAGGGTAGTCGTTTATATTTTTGACCCATTTTGATCTTGAATAACTTTGGAACAATATAAAGTTATATATAACTCTTTGTTTGACCTCCGGACAGTGCGGATGTTTGTAGAGGACTACATAGTTCTTCCCGGGGTGGCGGTTAGAGGTGCCGTATGGAAGTTTTTACCTTCGGGGATCAAGGAAAGATTCACGCAAAATTGACGGCATCTTTCTTCTGGAGCTAAGCGCTGTGAGCGAAGATTCCTATAAGCTAATGGTATCCTGTTTGGTAGTGAACACGAGGTATTTCTCAATTGGCGGGAAATAGATCGGCGTGCCATGGGAACTGTCAGTAGTGAAAGTAAAGGGTATACGTAACACTAGTAGCAGTTCTTGGTTTGACGGCTGTCAATTTATGCATTGCATCGATTATAGAATTATTTTTATTTTTTTTTTTAATTTCTGGGAGCTACGAGCTCGATTATCCAGATTTTCCGCCGACGAAGCCCTGGAAAGCATAGTCCGGAAGGGGAGAGCTGGTGAATTGGACCTGATGGGACCAGAACCAAGAAAAAAAAATAGAAAAGAATAAAAAATAAAGTTATTAATCAAAGATATGTTCGCCATTTTGTTGTGATATTCCATTAGCACACAAACAAAATAGTAAATTTTTTAATATACGGCAACATTGCCATTTTAAATAGTACTCCATGTATAATTTTTTTCATATACCATCTTAAAATTCAATTTTTCTGATGAAAATTTGTAGTATGCAACGCCACAAAAAAGAGGAAATAAAGGTAGCTCTAAGGTTATTGTCTGCGGAAACCGCATCTTCATAACTTTATTTGTTCTAAAGTTATTCACGATCAAAATGGATCAAAATATGGATGGCCACCCTATATTATGCCAACTAACCTCACTTTAATTATTTTAATTTAATATTTACTAATTATTATTTTCCAAAAGCCACCCAAGAGCTGGATGTCACTACTAATTTTTAGGTGACTGGATAAGCAGAGGTAATTGCCAATGAAGTTTTTGTTTTATAATTTTGGGAACATTTCTGTTTATACAGTGCTTTTCCAAACTTTTGAATTGTTAAGTATTCTTTTATAAAAATTTAAGAACTTTAGTAAGACAACATAAACCAAGTTTTAGACAAGAAATGACAAATATAACTATAACTGACAGCTGGGCGCCATTTTGAAAAAAAATGAAAAGGTTGTGGCACATTATTTTAAAGCTCCTGACGAGTACTTTATAACCCCAAGAAATAAAGTCAATACCTTTACCTACTACAAAATGGCGGTATTTTGAAAATTACCTAAATACCTCATTTAGATGGCAATATTTCCGAATTTAATAAAGTTAGATACACCTAAAGTCGTATTTTCTTAAAGCTCCTTTAATGATTTATTTAATGGTATTGTTGGTGATAATATACAGGGTAGGACAGAAAAAGGATTTTTAATGACACACGCTGTATATTATATTACCATTAAAAGATATCTAAAGGAGCTTTAAGAAAATACCACATTAGGTATATCTAAATTTATTAATTTATTAGTTTTGGAAATATGGTCATCCAAATCAGGCATTCAGGTAATTTTCCAAGTACTGCCATTTTGTGGTAGGTAAAGGTATTCATTTTATATT
Organism: Listronotus bonariensis; assembly: GCA_014170235.1. Classification (NCBI taxonomy): domain Eukaryota; kingdom Metazoa; phylum Arthropoda; class Insecta; order Coleoptera; family Curculionidae; genus Listronotus; species Listronotus bonariensis. The sequence continues at coordinate 53,008 of JACEGR010001230.1, read as the reverse complement.
CTGGGATTATAAAGTGCTCGTTAACCCCAGAATATAAAGTCAATACCTTTACCTACTACAAAATGGCGGTATTTTGAAAATTACCTAAATACCTCATTTAGATGGCCATATTACCGAATTTAATAAAGTTAGATACACCTAATGTCGAATTTTCTTAAAGCTCTTTTAATGATTTATTTAATGGTATTGTTGGTGATAATATACAGGGTAGAACACAAACAAGGATTTTTAATGACACACGCTGTATATTATATTACCATTAAAAAGATATCTAAAGGAGCTTTAAGAAAATACCACATTAGGTATCTAACTTTATTAGTTTTGGAAATATGGCCATCCAAATCTGGCATTCAGGTAATTTTCTAAGTACTGCCATTTTGTGGTAGGTTAAGGTATTCAATTTAAATTCTGGGATTATAAAGTACTCGTTAGGAGCTTTAAAATGATGTGCCACAAGACCCACCTTTCCAATTTTTTTGTTCAAAATGGCGCCCAACTATCAGCTTTACATTTTTATCTGTCATGTTGTGCCTAAAATATATTTGACATTTAATGTCAAAGATTTTTTCAGAATCTCCTAAAAATTGGTTTATGTTGTCTTACTAAAGTCCTCAAATTTTCAAGGGGGTCCTGACTTCAAACAAGCACTCATCGGCGTAACTACGGGAGAGCCTGGGGGCTGCACTCCCCCAGGTGTTCCCAGCCCCTCTCCCAAAAATGTACGTATATGGTATATGTGTACATCATAACGTTTTAGCGGCGCCTGGACCCCTCTCAGGGTGTTGCCAGGCCCCCTCCTTCAATAACTAGTTACGCCAATGCAAGCACTGTATGTGTCACACTTTTTGGAGGTAACTGTATAAGTTAAATATACCTTTTTCAACAATTTTATACATTTATGATTACTTACAGCCAATTTTAACAATCTTTCTGTAGCCACTGTGTATTCCATGTTGCTAAATGGAATAAGAGAGTTCTTAATGGATGGAATCATGTATTGTTGAATCACGACTAGAATAAACTGAGTTCCAGCAATAACTTCAAATGCTCTTCTTAACAAAAATCTGTAAAAATTAAAAATTAAATAAATGAAAATTAGCTTCTAATTTTACATTTAAAGGCATATACCGGGTGCTCACAAAAGTACTAGCTTGCTTGTCATTTCTGAGTGAGAATTATTATAAGATTTTAAAATTTTTAAGATGTATGGATGGATAGGCAGATTTCTGGTTAGTCTCAGACTTCCGGTATAATCTAAAATGCTCTAAAGTTAACAATTGTTTATGAAACACCTCCTAAATTTTTCTAAAAATAAATTCTACAGGCATTTTTAAGGAAATACCATATATATATATATATATATATTATATATATATATATATATATATATATATATATATATATATATATATATATATATATATATATATATATATATATATATATATATACCATATGTTTTACCTATATTAAATGGCGTTCCGTTCGAAAATATCAATCGGACACGATTCTCGGATACGAATATCCGAAGGTCTTAATGAGCACGACGCATACGTCTGATCCGAAACATCACGTCAAACATATTACAATTGGTCAACCCTCAGATAATCGTGTCCGATTATCCGATTAAAACTAGGATGTTTGCGGTTGGCCTAAACCCCCATTTTTATCGATTTTCTTAAAAATAAATAATGATAGAAAAAGGTTAATGCGATTTTTTAAACTTATTTATAAAACCTTATTTCCTGTCACCGTAAAATTACATTTTTTGTTTACCCGAAAGTGACAGTAACTAATAACCAGAACTAACCAACACTGAAAGCCCCAAATTTAAACTTAACCGTTATTTCTCAATATTTAATTTTATCTCTTCTCTGAAAAGCTTTTAAGATATTAATAGTAAAACACTAGGCTGCATTAAAAATAGCGAAGAAAATATATTTTTTAGCGTTTTACAGTTAATATTTTAAAAACTACTAGGATTAGAGATATAACATAACATAAAAGATTGAGAAATATCTGTAAAGTTTAAGTGGTTTAAGAGAGTGGTTGAATTATTAAAGTTTTTTATTGCGAAAAGTCAAGGCAGTTCCAGTAAAAGCGGGAATTGTATTTTTGTTATAATAGGAAATAATGTTCAATAAATAAGTTTAAAAAATTGCATCAACCGTTTTCTACCGTTATTTTTTTAATCAAATTAACAAAAATGAAGTTTAACAAGACATTTTCGACTGCCATTTTCTTGAATACTAATAAGGATGGATATAGTGTGGTAAATGTATTTGCTTAGGACCTATGTTTTAAAAATATACAAAAAGTTTTATTTAAAATTGCAAAGTTGTGAAACATAAAAACATAAAACACCAAAAATCTGCAACTTATTCAAGCAAACATCCAACAAAAATTTTAAAATCGTAGCACATCCTAATAAATACCAGGTTTGCTAGTCATTTCATGGTCACCTGATATACCTAAAAGGACGTTTTTGATAAAAAAATAACCAACCTTTTCTTATTCGATCGGTCCTGGGAAAGTTTAATTCATAACACAACGTCGGCACGAAAATAAAATAATAGAGATCCCTTAAATTTAAATTATCTGGGTACTGAACAAGACCGTTGCCTAAATCTTCAGTAGAATTTTTCTCGCTATCTTGCAAATCTGTATCTTTAGCCCTCTGCAAAACACTAAGAGAGACAGATTGACGCCTTAGTCCCTTAACACCATTTTTTTGTCTTGCAGTACGACACCACATGTTCACTTGGATGTATGACCAAAGTTTTAGGAACAGAATACTGTAAATATTGCAAATTGTCGAAGCACCAACTAAAAAAAAAATACCGAATTAGGTTTTATATTAATTTATTAAATATCTGTGAGGCTTCCAGATTCAAAAGTCACTTACCTCTGGAAAAAAATGAAAAATGTACTATTCCATTTATAATTGTATAAAAAATCGAATAGAACAAGTGATTTGATTACTTTCAACTTTGTTTAATCGATAAGTAATATTATTTTAAATATAATATCCTTATTTTTAATGTGAACCTTTTTTTTACATATAGTAGGTGTTTTTCCTGGTGGTTTGCCCTACTAAAACTTTTTTAACTTTTATGATTTGGGAGATTACGTTTAAACAAAATAATATTTGGCTTTTCTCCAGAATAAAAAAGTTTATTAAACATTTTAGAAAATTAAAACTTTTATATACTATGAGGAACTATTTTGTCCATGCATAATATAATAAAAGTTAAGATTACTTTAAAAGAAATAAATTAATAAAATATTAAAAATAAAATTACTTACAATGCAGAGAAGTTTCAAACTCTAAACAAAGATTCATAGGCTTTGAATCTTATGAACCTTTGTTTAGAGTTTGAAACTTTCACTGTATTGTAAGTAATTGTATATTTAATATTTCATTAATTTATTTATTTTAAAATAATATTTACTTTTATTATATTATGCAAGGACAAAATAGTTCTTCATAGTATATAAAAGGTTTTGTTTTCTTAAAATGTTTAATAAACTTTTTACTGTGGAGAAAAGCCAAATATTATTTTGTTTAAATTAAATAAGGTACGTATGTCGATTTTTGACATTAATAACAAATCCAATTTTATGTCAAATAACGACATACCAAATTTAATGTTTCAATCTTAAATGGGTAAAATAATAGAGGTCCACATCCTGTAGAGTGAAATATTTTAATACAACAAAGATATTTTTCCCACCGAAGTTTAAATTCGCATTAAAGAATAGCAGTGTTTAAAAAAGGGTTGCTATAAAAAATTAATTCAATTTTCTCATATTCTTTTATGATCAGCATCAAAGTTGTAGTAAGAACTTAGTTCTTTAAAATAACAGTTGAAGCTATTTTAATTAAAACTTTTAAAAAGAAAACATCACACATATGTATATTTTTTAAAACTAGTATTTATTAACAGGGGTGGGCCATAGATAACCCACATTTGGATCCGCAGTGGCAAGAAGCATTTTCGGATTTTTACGACCTCGCGCAGTAAACAAATCGAGGGTAGACGAACTTGCGCACTGGGAGAATACAACACCGGCACTCCATGTCCTCCGTCCGCGTTCTCACCGTGACGCTCATTAGTTACCGTACTCCGAACGAGAAACCCAGAGAAGGCGTCGTAAATTCTTTCCGATAATGCGGATAGCCTGCTTGGCGCCAAGCGCGTTCACCCTCGATTTGCTTGCACACAAACCGGTTTTTTCGCCCATGAAATGTAACTTTTATTTCGCGCAGTTAATAACATTGGCAATCCATCGAGATCAGTGGGTTGGGCTAATTCATACCAAGTGATTAAAATTACGATTTAAATCATGATATTAATCAACTGATTTTTTAAATAAAATCATGATTTAAATTAAAAATCTTTTTTTTTGTTCAGAGAGATGAAAAAACTTAACAACATAGCATAAAAATATTCTTTAAAATAAACAGCTCGCAACATCATAAAAAAACAAGTATATTATAATAAACTCTATGTTTCTGCATTTTCTTTGTATAAACAAAAATACGAGTTTGATAAATATTTTAGCTGTAAATTCAGTCCTTATTTTTAGACTAACATTAAAGTAATTTCAAAAACCGAATTGATTAATTTTTTTGTATTATAGAATAATAAAAATTAAAGCAAGAAAAATAATAATAATAATAAAAATAAAATAAAAAGTAATAAAAAAATGTCTGATTTCTTTAAAAAAAAAATCTATGATTTTTGATTTGTTTATTAAAAAATAAAAATTTGCCCAACCCTGTTTATTAATGAAAGGTTTGTAATTTTTGCCCTATACTATAAAAGGAAGAAGCGAATTTTGTAATCGACTACCGTGATACGGTATCCATAACAACTCACATAAACTGAATCCTTCTTTGATATGGATAAGAACCATTGGCACCATTATCACAGATACAAGGTTTATAACATGAGCAAGCATTCCTATTCCATTAGAAACAACCTCCTATAAGAAAAAAAAAAGGGTATTTTAATTTGTTACTCCAGAGCACTAGTTAACACTGGAATACCGGGTGTCAATGAATTTATTATTCATATATATCTTTTATCTATTGAAGTAACAACTAATTTTTATTGATATAAGAACTAAGAACGAGACAGGCCATAACTCCAAGTATTTACCATATCAAAATGAAACTTGGAATATATGCTATAAGCAGAGAAGTGTTTACATATTTTTAATTTCCCCGTCACTTTCGGTTTGACCGGAAATAGCTTCACTTTTGAATTTATTAATGGAACACCCTGTATATTTTGTCATTTTTGGATTCCTGAGACAATTCTAAGTCAGAATGTGACTTTTTAAAAGTTTTTAATCCTACCTCATTTTTTTAGAGCCATTTTTACTATTGCATCTAGGTGGCCATGATTGGAAGCAAATTAATCTAGGGACCTTACGTAATGGTATAAAAATACAATAGCAAAGTTTTATTGGCTAGTTTGAATGATAGAAATGAAACAATTTGGCGAATTGACATTTTTGTGTCTAACCTTAATTTTTCAAATGACAGCCCCTTTTTTGACAAATCTAACGATACCAATTTATTTGCGATCGGAATAAAAAAAGTCATAAATAAAGGATCATAGCCACCTAGATGCAATAATACAAATGGCTCTCAAAAATCAAGTAGGCGTAAAAACTTTCAAAAAGACAAATTACCATGTAGAATTGTCTCAAAAGGCCAAAATTGTAAAAATATACAGGCTGTTCTATTTAAAAATTCTAAATTAGAGTCATTTCCGGTCAAACCGGAAATAACGAAAGTATGAACCGAGGGGGGCAGTCCGTCCCGGGCCTCCCAATGGGGTTCCTCATAGAAAATAAGGTACATAACAAAATAAAAAAGCGGGGCCCCAAGCTTGGTAAATCATATCATGTTAAGCTGGAAGGGGGCGCATCTAAAGGGTTGGTTGGTTGGTTGGTGGGTTGGTTGGTTGATTGGTTGGTTGGTTGGTTGGTTGGTTGGTTGGTTGGTTGGTTTTACACCCTTTCGGGTTCTTCCCAGCCAGGTTTCAACCTCCTCTAGTAGGTGCACTGCAGCTTTAAAGGCTTACCCCTACTCCTTCTCATTCACACACCATTCATTCTATAACTCGGATGGTTGCTGCATGGTCAATTACGCCCGAAGCAGAAACACCGCGATGATTTCTGCTCGGTCGTTTATGCCCGAGCAGAACACCGCGTGACCGGTCACCCATCCAAGTTATGGTCGCGCTAACCAGAACTAACCCGCCGGAGCAAGCCACAAGCGCGACATTGAAAGGGTTAGAACCTTTTTTTTTGTCCGTCAAAAATTTTTCAAGTAGGAAAAGCGGGGCCCGATCTTAGCAAAGTATATTACGATATTATGTCGTAGGGCCCTCATTTCCTAATTTTAAAGGTAAGGACTTTTTTTGGTTGTCAATATTTTCCTGATAAAGGGCCCCAACTTGCCTTTCCGTCCTGGGCCCCGATACCTCTAGGTAAGCCACTGGGTAAGGACACTTTTTTAACAAACTTTGTATAAAATCGTTGATATTTCCTAAACCATAAAATGTCTCTTAGTGAGTTTTCTCATTAAATCGACGATATTTCTTTACAAAAATACAATTTAAAAATTTTACATATTTTCTAGGTGTTTTTTGATTAGTTGTACCCTTAGAAAAGTACCGGAATATTATATTTTAAGCCGATAAACTGCTTTAAATAAATAACTTTTTAGCGATGTTTCGAGATGTATACAGATTGGCTAACGAGAACCTTGAGTCTAGGTTTTATAAAGAGCGTCAGAATAAAACCATTTTATTTTATATACACCTTGAGTCTAGGTTTTATAAAGAGCGTGAGAACAAAACCCTTTTATTGTATATACACGCCAAAAAATAAATTAAAACTTCCAAAAACCAAAAAAAATTAAATCAAGTAAATGGAGAACTAAAAATTGACGTTTCGGTCTGCCACCGTTGTCAAGATAAAAAAATTTCCGTACTGACGTCACTGGTAGAAATACTTAAAAATCTTGTACATTAAAAAATCCTATCGGTGCTAAGTAGGTGTGGGCCAAATTTTATGAAAATATCTCATCAAATTTGGCCCACAACAGTTTTAAAGTTATTAAAACGATTTTTTGTTAAAAATTTAACACCCTGTAGCTTAAAAGTTAAGAGGTTTAGGACATATGTTAATGTGATTATGTCAATTAAATTACTTACTGATTTAGATTTTAATTTTTTTAAATATATTTTAAAAACTGTGACCAAAACATTAAAAGATATTTTAAATTTTAAAATATTTTGTCTGAAAATTTCTCCTCCCACAATGTATGACAGACCGATGTTATTATATTGATCATATATTATAATATGTGATTACACAATTCATCATACTTAGATGTGAAAGCTATATGGTTTATCCATGAAAATAATAGGCTTGATAGTGATTTCATTGTCACAAAAGAAATCACAGAAAAACAATATCATTTATTATTTTGAATAAATGATAGTTTTCAAGTATTCTTTACAAATTAACAAAGTATGGTAAGTACAGTATAATAAAAACAATTATACTTACAACAGACAATGCTTTTTCAATTATTAGGCACAAAACAACAGGTACAATATGATCTAAAAAAAAACAAAAAAACATAGCGAAAACTGTATGCATAATGAACTTTAGTTACAATACATTGTTAATCACGAGGTATTAAATTTTTTAAATAAAAACAGGCATATCTTACACAACAATAACATCAATGTGGGGTATTCTGAACTTTCTCCAGGATTTATCAGGACATATAACCATTGAATCGGATCAACTCTAATACCATATCTAAAACCAATAAACTTCTCTTAGAAACACTAAAAAGTACATTTTTATTACTGAGAGTTACAAAAGTGGAGTAGAAAATAGGAATTTAAAAAAGGTTTTGCTAAAAATATCCAGATTAAAAAAATATTTTACTTTTCTTTGCTAATTTATTTTTGGATATCTATTCAATATTTATAATGCGACCCAACTTTTTCCTTTGTCAATAATATATTTTCTACAAGTATCTATAGGCAATCGTAAATATTTAATCAGTGATGGCTTTAAAAATATTAAGCACCTGACTTTTTGACTTTACCTGATAGGAAAACTAAGATAAGCACCTATATATCTACACTTGTATAGCAATTTATGCGTGAGATTCTTTAATTAAGACTTATTCCCTTCACACATTTGCGGCCACTGAAAAGACTAAAAGTAAACTGGAAAAGTTTTTTAATCAAAATAGGTACCCACGTCATATTTATATGCAGGGTGTTTCCTAACTACGGTACGAAACTTAAATGGGTAATTTCTTATGTCTTTTTATGGATAAAAGTTTCTATGAACATATGTCGGGACTTGCTTCATTTCTGAGATACAGGGCGTTAAAGTTTTTTAAAAAAATCGGTATTTTTAAATATCTCAAAAACGCTTTAACCGATTTAAATAAAATTTGGTATGCCTATTTAATGGAATATGGCGTTAGTAGAGCATTACCTAGATTAAGATTATTGGATCCAGTAGCATCTTAATGGGCACCACAGCCAATATTATTGAGAAACACAAAGTACGCCACTAACTTTTTATGAAGTTTTTATATTTTATCCGATTAAGCAATTAAAAATATAACTTTTTAGTCTCCTATATTTTCTTGTATCTCGCTTTGCTTTCAAGAAAAGAAATTGAAGCCACTTTAAGTGATACGAAAAAGTATCCATCCATTAACAGCTTAAAATAAAATGCAAAATTTAAAAAAAAAATAATAATTTTGACCTCTCTCTCTTTTGGAATTTCTGGGAGCTACGAGCCCGATTATCCAGATTTTCCGCCGACGAAGCCCTGGAAAGCATAGTCCGGAAGGGGGAGAGTGGTGGATTGGTACCTGAAGGGACCAAAACCAAGAAAAAAAATAGAATAGAATAGACCTTAGTAAATAAGGAAATGACGATTTTCGACAAAATACATGACTGCTCTTTATAGGAAGGCAAATAAATGTTTATTTTTATTTTTGTTTTTTTACCATGTTGTCTATGGGTGCTTTTTAGAAGGAATTATAGTGGCTTTATTTTTTTCTCGCAAACGAAGCTAAATGCAAAAAAATCTAAAAGACTAAAAAATATTTTTTAATAGTTAATTGAAAAAAATAAAACTTTAGAAAAACTCAGTGGCGATTTTTTTCTTAATAATATTGGCTGTGGTGTCCACTGAGATGCCACTAGACCCAATAAGCTTAATCTAGGTAGAGCCTTACGAGCGTCTTATTACATTAAGTAAGTGTAACAAATTTCATCTAAATTGGTTAAAGAGTTTTATAAAACATTTAACGACTTTTTTAAATTTTAACGCCATGTATCTTTAAAATGAAGCAAGACTGGACATATGTTTCTAGGGACTTTTTTCATAAAGAAACATCAAAAATCACCCCCTAAGTTTTGTACCGTAGTTGTATATAATATAATATATTTTTATTAAAAAACTTTTTAAACACAAATAATAAAATGTGAAGAAAAAATTGTGACATACTTTTAAAATTGTGTTTTATCAAAAAATGCGTTTTGATTTGGAGCCCTTCTATGCAAATTAAATGTTACCTTACTTTTATTAGTATATAACGGCTCTTAAACCATTCCTGGATGGTTATGCAAAATATTTTTAATGTAAAAGTATCGATTATGGTGATATTTTGGACAGTCGTAGGGTATCAAAGAAATACAGGCTGTTTTCCCACTACGGTCTGAAACTTAAAAGTGTAATTTTTTAAATGTTTTTATAAAAAAAAGTTTATATAAACATATGTCTAGACTTCCTTGACTTCTGAGATACAGGGTGTTAAAGTTTTTAAAAAATGTCGGTAATTTTTAAATATTTTTAAAACCATTTAGATTACACTTATTTAATGGATTTGGGCGCTTATAAAGCTCTACCTGTATTATGATGATTTGGTCAAGTGGTATCTCAGTGGGCACCACAGTCAATATTATTAAAGAAAATGGGGTATGTCATAGATTTTTATTAAGTTTTTACATATTTTTCTTTTCATTAAGCAAATAAAATGCAACTTCTTAATCTCTTGTAATTTTTCATAGTTTTGAGAAAAAAAGTCACTTTAATTTCTTTTAAAAGGACAAATTTACAATAAAATATACAAATCAAAAATAAAAGTTATTTCCAATAAAATAAATATAAGCAGTGAACCAAGAAATCCATACTCAGGTGTATAGACAACACACATCCACGCTCATCTTGCAAGCCATTATTTTAAAAGTACCAATTTCCAACACTTCCATGCTTGTATATTTTTTTGCTGATTACGCACATTAGAAAAAATAAAAATCAATTTACCCATAATATTGATATTCACTGTTATGATACTCCGAGTTCTTCACAGATACATCAGCCATTTTCTCGATTAAGCGTTTCACAAGCTTCTCCGGTATACATGGGCTTTGAGTATTAATAACAAAATTAGTATGCTAGTCGATATAACCTTAAATAAGAGAGGTTTTAATATACTCTCGTTTTACTCTGTCGAAGAATTTTTAGAATTTTAGATATTAAGGCGCAACTGATATACATTATTTTTGTCTGGTGAATAGTCCCGTATTTATTTAGTTTATTTTGTTATTCATTAAATTTAATATATGTATTGTTTTTTATTTTAAATAAGTGACTAGTCTGATAAGTTTATACCCATGTGTGTAACCTTTGAGTGATGAATAAAAGTATTTTTTTATTTTCGATTTTTGAGTGATACATTTTATCGAGAAATCATCATTTTTTATTCACTAAGGTCAAAATTGTTTATTTTTTAATTTTGAATTTTATGTTATGTTGTTTATGGATACTTTTTAGAATAATTTAAAGTGCTTTCAATTTTTTTATTGAAAACAAAGCTAGATATAAAGAAAATCCAATAGACTAAGAAGTTACAATTTTAAATGCCTAATCGGAAAAAATATAAAAACTTCATAAAACGTCAGTGGAGTACGTTCTTTCTCAATACCGTTGGCTGTTGTGCCCACTGTGACGCCCCTGGACCTGATAGTTTTTATCCAGGTAAAGCTTTACAAGCGCCTTCTTACATCTAATAAGTGTAACAAATTATATTTAAATCGTTAAAGGGTTTTTCAGATGTTTAAGAAATGCCATCTTTTTTTTCAAACTTTAACAACTGGTATCTCAGAAATGACGCAAGTCCAGACATATGTTTACATGAACTTTTTTCATAAAAAGACATTAGTGATCACGCTCTTAAGATTCGTACTGTGTAGCGTATGATGCTCACATCACACAATGACAGTGACAATAATCCTGAGTGTGATGCTTATGACATGCTGGATTATTGATAGTGTGGATGACCTGCTACTGGTTTAATAGAAGAATAAATCAGAATTTTTTACTAAGCATATTTTTATGTCACAATTTTAAATCTATAAAAATGTAAAATTATGTAATAAAATGCAGGTAGAAGGTGCCAGGTCACCCACAATATACTAGGTAAGTATAACTGGTAAGGTATACAGGAGATTTTCAATTACACTGATTGTGATTCTTTATTTTTAATTTAATGTAACAACAAAAATATTAAACCTATTAAGAACTTACTTAATGAAATTTTCCAGAAGCAGCCTAAATCCTCCAATGGAAAGTAGAAGAAATGCCCAATTTACAAACCCCGTAAAATTATCAAAGCCAGAATTCCAGGAAAATAGGGAATCTCTGGGTCTGTGACATCTGAAAATAAAAATATTATTATGATAGTCTCTTTATAACAGTTATTGTAAATAAAGATGTTTGTGAAATAATAATCTAGTCACATTTAAATTTATTAGGCCTAAGCTCCTGTATGTATGTTGCACATTCCGGAAAAGCTATAAAGTTCACAATATTACCATTTTATACAGTTTCCTTTGGGATTTGTGATGTGTTGTTAAGATATTACATAAAATAATAATGTTAATTAATATTTTCCAGGTTAAATAAAATACCCAGCAGACAATATCCAATGTCTTATAATGAACGAACAGCTGTGTAATGTTATAACTTTTTAAGAGGGAAGAACAAAAATATGAAAGTGTTTATTTATCATTAAATCAAGCTGTTAATGCAAACAAAATGCAAGTAGACACTTACGGTTTATCGGGTTGACTGTTCCTAACCTTCTTTTCAATGGCCTGAATGTCCTCTGCTTTAGTAGCACTAAGAGCTCTTTTTCGTACAACTTGGTTTTCATGATGTTCTTCCTCAGTCATATTTTACTAAAGAAATTTCAACACTGCTTTTAAGTTATGAGATGACCGGCAGACTGTTTATCAAGAACCACTATCTACTCATATTACATATAAAAAAACTTATCAGTAGTGTGATAAGAATGATTTATTTAGGCTGTGTTTAGTGGTCTGAAGTGTAAAACGATTTAAACAGATAGAATTAGATCTATTACTTGCACTTTAACCCCATAGAAATGGAATTTACTTAACCTTAAAGTACAATAATTTCTTGGTTTATTTTCCCAAAAACGTTATTTTGCAACTGCTGATACCATTGCAGTTCGCAGTACCAAATGATATCATGGTCATGGTCATAATGTACCATGGCTACGACCATGATTTTTTCTATTATTATTATTATCATTATGTACCAATGACCTTCATACTATTTATTTATGTTTCATCTGTGTTCTTTCTTTAACATATTCATTGGACATGTATGTTAGATAAGGACAAAAGTAAGCCAGTGACGTTGGTTCAAAGTTTAAAAATATTTAAGAACACAATTAATAATAGGGAAAATTAATTAAATACCGGGTGTCAATAAAATTTGGCTATGACATTTGTTAAAGTAGGAAGTTAATTTTTAAGCCTAAACTAATTTCAATTAGTGAGATCAGTGGTGGCGTGGGATGCATCTTAGCTAATATTATTGACAAAAAATGTACGTCACTGATTTTTGGCAACATTTATATTTTTTCGGATGAACCATTTAAAAATAAAACTTGTTTGTTTCGTTATATTTTTACTTATCTTGCTTAGTATTCAAAAATAAATAAATAAAATTGCTAAACTGCATAATCCTGGACCATACTCAGGGCATTTTTTCTTTTCAAAAATTAGGTGTTATAACTTCTTTTTAGCAATTGGTATGCAGGGGCGGTCATAGGCCGAGGAAAAGTGTGTAAGGTGGCGCCCCTAGAAAGAAATAAAATTTTAAAGGAGGTTCAAATTTTTTGAAGAGCAAAAAAAGTCCTCTCACCTACCTATTTTTATTGTTTTTCTTTCATTCTTTAATTTATAAAATTACAAAAAATCTCCTTCTCACGAATTTGAAAAGCAAAAAAAAGGTCCTCCCACTTTTCAATTCCATCATCACCCTCACCCCTCGGACCAACCCTGGGGGTCGGGCCATATCATCATTAAATGCCCATATTCGCCATTAGATATGTATGAAATACAAAGGATGTGGCATCAAGGGGGGCATGGCCCTCCTCTATGGATGCCCCTGCAATTATGTAACAACAACAAATACTTAATTAAATAAAGTTTAAGTTTTATCTAGTCTAAGAAATTTTAATGAAAACAGTGTTTTAGAAATTTTTAGGGTTTTTGAAAAGTTTAACACCCTAATGTATATCTTAGGTACGAAAAATTTGGGGACCCATGTTTACATGAATTTTTTTCAGAAAAATAGGTCAGGAATACGCCCTTAAATTTTCTTACCGCAATTAGGAAACACCTTGCGATGTACATATATTAAATAATTTAAATAAAACACATCAGAAATGGAATCTCTCACTTTTCGGCCCTCAGGCAACTAACGTCAGGGCCGTATTAACTGTTTGAGGCGCCCTAGGCTAGAATTCCCGGAGCGCCTATTTTCCACCAAAAATTTTTGAAGAGCAAAGAAAAAATAACAGGTACTTTCCTCCGTAGCGCCTATTTTGAGTGAGAACAATCCCCACTCAACCTAAACTTTTTTAAAAACTCCCCTGCGTCTAGCGCCCATTACTCCCCTGTCTGGCGCCTTATTTTTTCTATGGCGTCCTAGGCTGTAGCCTAGTCAGCCTAATGAATAATACGGCCCTGACTAACGTGCAACTAAGTCAGTACCGGACAAAGCTTTTTTAAAAGTAAAGCGAAATATACATTTTGCGCCGCCCTTTGTATTTTGAAACATAACATAGATGCAGTGGCGGCTGGTCATATGAATCAAGTGAAGCACTGATTCACCTAAAATTCTCGTATATAATACTTACATATTTCTACAATGTCTTCAATTTACTTTTACTTAAAAAGAAAAAAGTTTTATTTTCCCTCGGTTAGAATTAAATATCAAATAATCAAATTACGACATTTTAAGTTTCATCAATTTATTCCAATCGACTCAATCACTTGAGCCGCGCGCCGCCGATATTCCGATAAAGAGAGCGACCAGAGACGAGCGACGCTGTACTAACAGGTGCTCGACAACGCCGCGCGCCGACGACCGAAATAGAAGCACATCCCAGAAGTGTGGAAAACGATTCTCAATTTCGCTGCTGCAGGCCGCTTGTTTACGGCGGTTGCCATGGAAACGACACGTATGGTTAAGACTGAAATGCGAACCAGTGCACCGCGATTCATTGTGATTCAGTTTAGTAGTAAGGCGCTTTAGAACGTGAAAAATCGAAAAATAGGGACGACGCGCGTGGATTTTTCGCGGCTAAATATTATTATTTTATTATTATTAATAACAGTATAGATTATAATGGATTCGTTTCCAATTTATGACGCAGTGTGTGTTTTGCTGGAAACACCTTTTTCAAGGTGGAATGAAAATGACCAAAAACCAGCGGGGGGGGCATGAATTTATTAAATGTGATTCACCAACTTTAGAGGTCACGAGCCGCCACTGCATAGATGGGAATTTTTTCGGTTTTTGGCCGAATGAAAATTGAAGAGCAAAAATAAGTTCCTCGCCTTTTATAAGGCGCCCTTTTCTACTTATTTTGCCGTTTTACGCCCCTTTCCACGTTTATCTACGGTTTTTACGCCTCGTCAATGAAAAGTAAAGAGCAAAAAAGATCCTCGTGTTTTCAAACTGCGCTCTTCTATAAAATCCCATACCAGTATTTCTACTTTTTCGCGCCACCTTTTTCCAGCGCTGAAGCCATCGCTTCACGGCTTTAAGCTTAATTGGGCACTGAACTAAGCTTTTTATGTCAGATAAGCTTTTTAAGTATTTGAGTAATTTTAGTCGCTATTTGCGAAGATAGATTTGTTGCACTAACAAAACGGACATTTTTTGCTCATTTTGTTTATAGGTATTATAAGGCTTCAAACAGACGGGAGCGGTTTCTTACGAGTCGCCAACGAAGCGGTGCAAAAACACGAATCGGCGAGTAATCGCGCCGAGCGATCGTCCGTTTTGTAATGTACTAAGGATTATAATAGACGAAACGGTTTTTGCCGAGTCAGTGACGAAGCGGTACAAAACACACGAGTCGGCGAGGCCTCTTATGGTATTAGTATATTACAAAACAGACGACCGAACGGCGCGATTGCTGCGGCAGCCAGCAGTCGCGGCTCGCCGACTCGTGTGTTATGCACAGCTTCGTCACCGACTTGGCAAAAACCGCTCCGTCTGTTTTGAGCAACGAGTTTTAAGCCTAAATCTTATGATATGCGGCATATATTTTTGTACATAATTTAAATGACTATGGAAATATGGTCCAAACCATGTGACCGTATTTTCTTCTGAGGAACCGTTATGTCTGATATTCCCGGGTACCGGCCAAGGCTGATAAAGAAAAGGTGGCCCAACTTTGCTTTGACAGTAAACAGCTGATATTGTGACGTCATGGGAGTCCTTCTTAACCAATTTAAAATTTAATAATATTCTTTAGACAATGGTTAATAGTCTTTTTAATCCATTATTTACTCACAAATCTCAACACGATTAAGACGATTTTTACAAAAATATAAAAGATACCGACATTTTTTGAAAATGATACCCTTGACGACACATCTATCGGCTGTCAAATGAAAAGTTCGACCACCTGAGTCCCTATCAACCTTGGGTACCGGCCCCATCGACTACAGTCCAAGTCAACCTCAATTATTTTTGACCGTGATGTGCCAAACCTTGTGACCGTATTTTCTTTCTGAATTACGGGTATATCATGTTCTTTTTGGATGCCGGTCCACATAAATCTACTATTTTATGGTCAACCTATAGCCTGCCAGAAATAAAAGAATGACCCATTTTACTTTCACAGGAAGTGATATATTCCATTTTCTTTAATAAATCACCTACATTTCGTAATTTTACTTTTAATATAACTAGTAAGAGAAAATTCAAAATATTCCAAAAATTTTAAATGGAAACACCCTTATTTAATTTTATTTTTTAATTTACACTAAAATATTTTTCAAATGACATATCACAGCATATAGTTCATTTTCAAGACCGGGACCTACAGATCATTTTATTAATGAATTAATTAGTTATTCGGATATTATGAATCCCATTGAAATAAATAAACTTTGGCCGCCATCTTGAAAATAAACAATTTGTTGTGATATGCCATTGGAAAGAGATTTTAGTGTTGCATTTAAAAATAAAATAAAATTGGGGTGTTTCCATTTAAGATGTCTGGAATATTTCGAATTTTCTCTTATCAATTACATTAAAAACCGAAATTACGAAATGTAAGTGATATATTAAGTAAAATGGAATATATCACTACCTGTGAAAATAAAATGTCATTATTTTATTTTCACAGCCTACCTTACAAAAAAAAATAAAGCAGAAATAATGGTGGTACCTATTTTTGTTTAAAGTACTCTCTGGGCGCCATTTTAAAAGAAACACTCTGTATGATATATCATTAAAAAGAGAATAATATATAGAATACAAATATAGACAAAAAATAGGCACATTAAAGAGAAGTTGATGTTTTGAGGTTGCAATAATCTTAAAAAAGTCAATTTGAACTATAATACTGCCGTCCAACGAAAAAACACAATATGTGTATATTATAAGCCTATTCACATACGGCGATTTTCCGTTGGACGGCAGAATAATACTGTAAAATTTTTATTAGTCTTTCTTAAAAACGAAAAAAAAATTGGAGGGCGATAACAACATTCTGTGTCACCCAGTATGACGCTTAACCGGGACATAGGTCATGCAAAACTGTTACATTTGCATGAAAAGCCAATGCTAGCGCGCATATATCGCCTGTACTAACCGAGGTACAAACGGTCAGGAAAAGCATTTCACATTTGAATGAAAAGCCAATGTATTTTTGAAATACATACGACCATATTTGCGCGCTATCATTTGCATTTTATGCAAATGTTGACAGTTTTGCATGACGGTCTGTATCCAGGTTTTAACTTTTCCAGTATTCTGTGTCAGTGGTCTTCTTACACAATTATTATTCATCATTATAATCGAGTAATTTTAATTTCACAATAACGTAATACAAACAAATAATATAAAAAACGTCCCCACATTGGTCAACTGCATATATTGTAACCATGGTTACTGATTTTCAGTTATTCTTGCTTTCGTCACTTAAAAATTAAAATGTCCCGATTTTAGTTAGGTAGAGGTAAAACTGGGCTATATCAAAGGGCAGTCCCTTTAGACCATTTGGTCCCCTAGACAGTCGCATTTTTACATTTGTCTTTGGTTTTGTGTATTTTTCCCTTAATGAAAATGATTAAAGTTATAACGAAGAAGACATAAAATTGACATTTTCCCAATGTGTTATTTTTATTTTATTTATTATTGTCTTTGCAGGTGTAGTATTTCTTTTAATATGTTTCACTAATTAGGCTTTTATATTCATTTTAGGTAGGTATCTTGGGTAAAAAATATGATTGTGTTTATTCTTCTTCGGTAACTGTAAAAAAAATTGCATTAACTTATAGTATAACCAATAAATAAAACTATTCCTATTCTGATCTAAACAAATTTATTTTCTTTTAAAACAATTCTCTATATTCAAGAAATTTTATTTACTCGAAAAATAAGATATTTTTACATCACTTTGAATATAGTTTAAAATTAAGAATATTCTCTAAAGGCTATAGTTACGATTCGTTAATTTCATTTTCTTCGTAAAAACTCATTAATTATATAATTTTTAACATTATGTCATTATTAAACAGGCTAAGTTCTTTTTTTCAAGCCAATACTTTAGTTAAACTAACTTTAAAAGTGTGTTTTATATAGTTTTAAAACATTTTATTTTCAGCACAGAGAACAACTTCTCCACCGCCGACACAAAACGCAATATTTAAAGGCACTTTTTGAGATAGTTTTACTAGGTTTGTTATTAAAAGTGTTTATCAAAAACAACATAATTAATTAAGTTTTACAGAGTGGATCAGCGACAAACGCCACTCTTAAGTCATACAGTTCGCCTGAGTACTGCTTGAAATGCAGAGAGAAACTCAAAAACACAGAAGGACAAAAGTCAAAGCTCAACTTTTAAACTTAAAATGCTAATCTACATATCCACAAGAGGAATGTAAGAATAAATTACTTATTTACAACAAAGAAGATTCATACACTCTTTCTTAAACTGTTAATTTTACAACTATTCCTTAATGTTATTAGTATATTTTAAGCAATACCGCATTTAGTAAAATACGAGTGATATTATGTTTACAACAATATGGACGTTTTTTAACCTCCCATTGTCCTACTAATATATTTAAAACACACAAATTTAATAGTAAGTACTCAGGTTGTCTTCAGGTATAAGCCTATGAAATTATTATTCCAAGAATTCCCTTAAATAACATTTAGAGAAAGTGTCGGCAAAAGAATCAACGGAGACTTTGAAGTATCATTCTCAAACACGAAAAAAAAACCTTTGTGAATATCCCCTAAAAAGTATATTGTATATTGCTTAATTTATATTAATTCAGTGAAAAAATAATTGTAAAATAACAAAACCCGAATGAAGGATCTGAAGGACCTGTAACATCATCTATACATACATTTGCTTGATATATATCTCATAGAGAATATAAAGAGATCTTTTTTAATACCAATTTAATTCTTTAAAACACTTTATAAACATCAAAATTTTAATTTTGAGTTTTAAAGTAACATAGTTAAATATAAAAATAAACTTTTAAAACTACTTTACCGAGTTGTTCAAAACTGTAAAACCTTTTTGTATATGTACAGGGTGACCTATTTAAGACACAATTTTTTATGACAAAACATTTAGAAAAATATTAAAATTATGTACTCAGACTTTGCAAAATGCCAAATCTCTCATCTAACCCAAACTTCTGGTTAAACAAAAAATTAGACGACTAAAAAATAATAATAATAAAAATTATTAACTAAAAAATATTTTTTTATTTGATATATAACTACTCTGTGTTTTATAATTTATGTTTCTTTTTTGCTGTTATTTAAAATACATTCTTTCTTGGGTCACCCTGAAGGGTACACTTCGTCTCGAAATTTAACTCAATTTTACTAAATTAATTTAGAAAAAAAACATATCTTAATGCTATGAAAGAGGGCCCATATATTTATATTGACATTAATAAAATATTGTAGTATCTTTAATATATGGGCGATTCTCTGTAAACTCGTAATCGGCTTGTCCCGACGGATTTTTCCAAAAAGTAATTAAAATATTTAAATAAATATAATTTATCAACTCCTAATTAAACTTTAATTATAAAACTTTACGGGCCCATTATTTTTAGAACCATAACTTTCTTATTTTTTTATTTAGGAATATCTAAAAATACAGTCCCCTGGCTGTCCCCAACACTGTATATTTCGCCCAAAAATTAGGTTTACATGAAAGAAATCTATTTAAATTATATTTTCGTAAAACCAGGTCCCATTACGAATTTTTATTATATTTAATAAACACCTGTACAGTTTGTGCCTAGAATTTTTAAACAGTCCCCTGCCTGCATAGGAGAAAAAAAACTATAATATTTGCAAATGTTTTTTAGTGAAATAAAACGCAAATTGTTGTAAAGTTGAAATCCTTGCCAAATGCAATGTTCTTTGAAATAGGACATGGATTTCTGAAAAATGTAAAATTTATTTTTTACCAGGGACAGCATTTGTACGAGCTTACAGAGAAATGCCCATATACGTCTCAGATAAATGGATGAAACCATATTTGAGTTTCTGTGTTTAACACTAACGGGTAGAGATTAGACAAAGAATGCCTGCATCAAAACCTTTTCTGTAGAATATGTATATTTATCAGTGAATAATTATTATTATCCAGTAAGGTGAATATGGATTGAATGTGTATTCATAAAGAGACAAAAATAGATTAGAACAAATATTGCCGCTTCCTTATTTCTTTAGAATTTTAAAAATATTTGAAACCCCTCTCATAAACATTATTTACTGGCTATTGTCTCTATGAATATATTACATCATCTTGTACTTTATTATTTAAAACAACATTTAAATGCTAAATCAGCCATACTTGTGCACTTTATCAAATTCACTTTAAATTTGAACATATTACATCATCAATTTGTTTTAGTAAATTAAGTAATACTTTGATGTTAATCAAAACAATTTCCTAAAGAACCTTATTGTTAACATTCGGAGAAGTTACTGTTGATCTTCAGATGTTGAATGTCATCCAAACTCTTTTGGCTTTCTGAGATATGTCGTCCATTGACTTTTTTGCACTCGATGTCAAATCGTCCAGGGATTTTTGGTTTGGTGGATGATTTCGTCAGTGCTTCTGGTTAGGTCTTTCACTTCTTCATTAATTTTGTTGATGACATATTCCATGGCTTGTCTTCCTTTGCCTGCATTGTTTGAGATTTTACTTGTTAGGAGATCTTCCATGTAGTTTGTTAGTGGAACTCCTGAAAAGAATAATAAGGTGTAAAAATATTTGTTTAAAGAACATAGATTGTTTATAATGTAAGTTAAATAAAATAGGCTTTTCAAATTTCGACTGTCTTAATTTATTTAAAACACAACAATTGCAACAAATAGGAAACTGTCTTCAGGTAAATCCTGAATAAAATTCACCCTAATACAAGGGTATTTAAACAAAAAATAGTGCAATACTTCAAAATGGATCTAATCAGTCTAGGTATGGTAAAAGTTTAGAAGGAGCAAATTCTTGTATCCTTCAACAACACTTTTCACAAAAGTGTCTTTAAAACAACCAAAAGGCATCATCTATCAATTACCTTGTTATATCAATATGACCAAGCAGAATTATGCATAAATTGAGGGATCAAATTAGTTCAAAGTAAATAAAAATAATTTTTGTTTCCAGATAAAGTAGTGACATATAATCTTTTTTAACATTTAGTTTAAATCCCAATCGAATGCCACTAGAAGAGTAAAAAAACTGTGCAATAAAAAATGCTACCTAATGCACAGAGCTATGTACAAAAATTCTTTCAAATGTTTAGAGCGGTATCACTAATATTATAAAAATTATATATATTTTTTAAAATTTGTCGCAATGTATCTCAAAAATTAAGACATTTATATACTGAAACAACTTTAACTCTATAGAACAATTTCAAACATCATTTTTGTTTTTTTATTCCGTCGATGTATTCATTTCAAAGCAAACATCAAGAAAAAATGAGTTACCATAGGATAAATCACAAAAACTTGATAAAGGATAACACAGCCCCACAAAAGAAAAATGTTGTTTCCATGAAAGACAGATCAGTGGTATCCTTATGTTTTGGGTTCGTTAAATCCAAATCTGAGATCAGTTTGACCCCATCAGGTCATGATCAAAGTCAAATCATCAAACTTTATCGAAAATAGACGACAATCGTGGTATCTTTATGTTTTTGAAGTCGATGAATCCGAATCCGGAGTTAATTTAATTTTTTTTTAATCAGGTCATGGTCACGGGCATTTTAAGGTCAGCGACCCAAAATAACTCAAGATATGACCTTGATTGACCCTAATTTCAACCTGATAGGGTCAATTTGACCACGGATTCGGATTCAGCGACCCCGCAAACATGCCATTATTATGGTTTGTTTTTCGACAAATTTTGAAGATTTGACCTTGATATAACCTCGACCTAATGGGGTAAAGAGGTCAATTTGACTTTGGATTCAGCGACCCTAATAACAAACACATTGTAGTCTATTTTCGATAAACTTTGATGATTTGACCTTGACCATGACCTGATGGGGTCAAGTTGACCGTGGATTCGAATTCAGTGACTCCAAAAGCATAAAGACACCTTAGTCTGTCTCTCGAAGAAACAACTTTTTTCTTTTTGTGTGGCTGTGTAATGAATTTTTTATTCTTAATTGACCATACACAACTCTGAACGTGACACAGTTTATGGATTTGATAACTTATTAACACAAAGGTTAACTTATTCTAATTGATAACACAGTGACATGATGAGCCAGTATGATGCACAAACGATGGCCTACCGAAGATAAGACACGCAATTATAAAATAAAACATTTGTTAATACTAAAAGTACTACATTAAATGACAATTTTATGACAAAGGCTGAATTTTTATTTATAAACGTATACATTTGTTACTTTTCTGGCAAGTTTTTGGGTGCAAAATTCAAAGCGTCAATGCTACTCCTTTGCTTCTTTTAGACTTAAAAAATATTGTGTTCCTTTTGACACTGTTACCACTGTTAGAAACATTAAATTGTAAATAATCTTTATTTAGGCTTAAAACAGACGGAGCGGGTTTTCACCGAGTCGGTGACGAAGAGGTACAAAACAACGAGCCGCGAGCGATTGTTATACTAAGGTTGAAAACAGACGGAGCGGTTTCGCCGAGTCGACAGCTAAACGCGAAGACTCTTTTATGGTATTTATTACTACAGCAATCGGCGGTCGACGAAAACCGCTATGTTTTAAGCCTAAAACCATAAAGGAGTCTCCGCGTTCGGCTGCCGACTCGGTAAAAACCGCTCCTTCTGTTTTTAGCCTTTAAAACCCTACCAACAGAGTAATTTTGATTAAATGTTTCACTTTAGCCATTAAAGCGGAGTTGGAGGAAGCTGCAGACTTCTTTTAATTTAATAAGTTAAAACTAACAAATGAAAAATTAATTATTTTAAACAATGCTGGCAAAGAACACTGTCAGTATTTTTCAATATTAATATGGCTAACTTACATATATGATTCAAATTCCTACGTTACAGAGAGAATTTTCGTTTACAATTCGCTACCAAGAAGACACCGGCGATATTATTTTTAAAACAGCATATCAAATGTTAATTTAAAGGATCTTTACTTTCTTTATACAACGGTACAAAAGCGGAAAAAAGCTGGGACATTAAAAATCCAGGTAGGGAGGTGTCTCCTGGTCTATAGAAAACCGCATTCCTTATATTTGGCATATGTTTGACGTGACTGTTACAAAATTACATTAACTTTGACTACATCAAAACATTAGTCTGTAAAACTCTCCCTATAAAAATAGATTTACCTAGTAGTGTTTTCCGGCACGATTATGCAAAATAAAAACTAATAAAATATTAATTGCTAATACTAACCTTGTACTGTTACCACTGCTTCTTGTTTTAAAGAGTTTTGCTAGGATCTGAGGGATGAGGTGTGTATTTGATAGTTTCATTGACGGCAATGTGTCTACAAAATGTAAGGTTTATGGTCTTGAGTATCATGTGGCGGGCATATGGGTTCACCTCTGAGTGTTCGGCTGCATAACATACTTTTGCTGAACCAATCAACTGAAAAACAAAAATAACCAAAATTAGGAAAAGACACATTACTTATTAAATCTATTTAATAATAGATAGGATGCGCAGGTTTTACATAAAATGTCGTCGTATTAAAACGATTCTATTTCGTGTTTATTCTATCTAGCGCTACACTATATTTTTAAGGTATGCCCATTAGTGCTGGAATCACAATAATTTATATCCTAAGTGACCAATCTTATCATTCTGTATAATTTAAAGTTCATATGTATTTTTTATTTTAGTAAACTGCAAGTCTATACTATAATATGGTATTGGCTAGTAGTAACAGAAGTGTGTTATAAAAAACGTGTCAAATGTCTTAGGGATCTTATTTCTAAGATCATATTGCTTTTGCATTGGCTAACAAATAATAACATATTAACGTCATAGCAACTGGAGAGTATCAATTTATTATCATTTAGTTTATGTTAGACTGGTACAGGAATTAAGATATATTTCCATAAAGTCTTTTTTATTTTAATATCATATTAAAATGTAAATATTTTAATAATTAAAAAGAAAAAAATTTTATAATATAATTGGCAAAAATAATATCTTTAACATAAAGTTTATTATCAAACGTAATATTAATAATCATAAATACTGCGTAAATGTATTAATAGATTAGATAATATGTTCCAACCTATAGATATAAAGTTTTTTCTGCTATAGGAGATGTAATTTTGGTTCTAATATTTTTTTTAAATTAAAACAAAACCAAAGATATTAGGAGAGAAAAAAAATAAATCTAGCAAAAAATATATTATAAATTTGCATGTACAGGGTATAAACCCAAACAGCAAAAACTTTCCACTGGGCAATCCCCCATATAAGTAAAGCACGGGTCTCGTGATGCTTTATGTCCGCTCCACAGCTTAACCATTGTTTGGTAGTGTATCCCAGCTCAGCAGCAAGGTCAAGGTCAAGTGGCGACGCATGCTTTACTTATATGGGGGATTGCTCAATGGAAAGTTTTGCTGTTTGGGAAGTTACAAACTTTTGCCAGTTCCTTCAACTATTTTGTTTTTTTTTATCATACCAAATTATTACAAACATTAGTGTTTTGGGTGAATTCTGTAGATTCTGAATCATTAATCAGATTTTTTCAGTTCTTTAGATATACAAGGTATTACAAAAATGGAGATTTTTTTAACGGGAGACCCTATGTAATGTATCACCATTTAAAAGATTTTTTTTAAGAGTATTTAAAAATACCACATTTAATATGTCAATTTATTTTATATTATATATGTTTTATTCTTATATTAATTAATTTTGAAAATGAGACCATAAAATAAATCTTTAATTTCCATTAGACCCATAGGAGTAAGCTTTCTGCTTTCAACAACTGCTGTGATATACCCAATTGAAAAAGTAAAATAAATTTTCATATTTAGATAGCCATATTGCCAAAACAAATAAAGATACAAAAATATGAAATCTAGTACTTTTTTACAGCCCTCCGAATGATCTGTTAATTCGGGACACAATATAAACTTTAAAAAAATCATTATTTTTGTTTTGGTCCTTATTAGCTTTGTTCGCGGGTTCGATTCTGAACCTGTTCTGAGACTATTCGCATGCGCAGTGAAAAAGCAGCGTTCGCGGTTAGTAAAATCCTGAATTTTTAGTAACAGTTCTGTGTTCGCGGGTTACAATGGAATCAGTTCGTTACCGGTTCGTAACCTGATTAGCAGTTTTAGGAACTAAAAGCTCAGTTCGGAATTTCATGCGCATTGTCGACATGGTCAGATGTTTTCTGTTTTTGTGGTACAGAACTAAACCATTGTATTACAGTTTATTTATTTCTGCCACTTTTTCTGCGGGTTAATATACCTGTTGAATATTTTTTTTTATATTTTTGTGATTCAGAGCGTATATAAGCAAAGGATTTTTAATTGTATTCCATATGAATGTATGTATGCAATAAAATAAAAGATTTAATTAAAAAATATAGACAATATTACAAGATTTTACCATTTCTGTTGTTTGAATTTTATCTTTAGTTAAATACACATACTTATGTTAGAAACGAGAGGAAGCAGGGAATCCCTCAGCTTCCGCCGAGAGACCTCGAGTGGCTTTCGACAGTAGAACAATTTACCTTTTTGTTTAAATTTTTTTTTTTTTTTGTGTAGTATCCAATTTAACCATGAAAAATCCTAACCAAAAGGCTAGGTTAGAATACATCGTTCGCGGTAAATAAAAATTCCGAACTAATAAATAACTAGACATGCGCTTTAAAACAATTCTAAACCAGTTCGGTTCTGGTTCAGAATCGGTTTATTACTAGACCCGCGAACAAAGCTATCGAATGCCATGTTTCTTTATTTTTTAAACGCATGTTTAAAACTACCAATTCTAAAAACCTTCATCAAAGCGTTGTTGTGACATACATACAGCAAACGTTGCAATTAACTTATTTAAATTCAAACTAGGTCTTAGATCCTGCATAACTAGGAACTAGATTTTATTTATTTATTACCGATTAAAAAGATGTAAAACCTTCCTTCAATAAAAACGCGACAAAAATGTAAAATAAAATTAAATTTAAACCAAGCCAAAATTTAAAAGGGTTATGATAATATACATTATATTAGAGAAATTGCAAGTTGCCTTATTAAGCTTGAGAATTCTTAATACCGGCCTTATTTAAATAGTGCTTATATCCATAATTTAGAGTTATTGCAAATCATGTTGACAGTACCATTAACCTAAAAAAAATGGGAAAAAATTTTAGTAGTTTTTCTTTATTGTTTTGTGTTGTAGGGTTTTTATAACACAACTATAGAAATATATTTAAAAAAGCAAGTTCCCCAGAATTTAAGTCAGGATTTAAGTATTTTTACTTCTAAAAACTTATCGATTTTGTGATCCGCAGCCGTTCGGTTCGACGAACAGTTCCGAAGTTAAAATAAGACCAAAATAAGGCACGACCTAAAACCGACATAAATAGAGAAATATTGCACAGTAAAATAAGGCCAGGCACTAATAATACCGGCCTTATTTTGACATCAAAGATTGCGCAGATGCATGGTGGGATAAGGACTCTCTTAATAGGGATAGTGCCTGGCTTTATTTATGTCGGTTTTAGGTCGTGCCTTATTTTGGTATTATTTTAACTTCGGAACTGTTCGTGTAAACCGAGCGGCTGCCGAGTACAAAATCGTAAAGTTTTTAGAAGTAAAAATACCTAAAACCTTGCTTTTTCAAATGTATTTCTTTAATTGTGTTAAACAAAACCCTACAACACAAAACAATAAAGAAAAACAACGAAAATTTTTTCCCCTTTTTAGGTTTATGGTACTGTCAACATGATTTGCAATAACTTTAAATTATGAGTACAAGCACTATTTAAATAAGGCAGGTCTTAATAATTCCCGAGCTTAATAAGGCAACTTGCAATAATTCTCTAATAAAGCCGCGCACTATATTTATTAAGGGAGTCGTTATCCCACCATGCATCTGGGCAAGCTCAGATGTCAAAATAAGGCCGGTATTATTAATGCCTGGCCTTATTTCACTGTGCAATAATTCTCTATTATTAAGGGTTATTTATTATTGGTGCGTAGAACGAAACGATAATATTAAAAATGCGCCATTATTATTAAAAATCATAAAAGAGTTATAAATTATTCAGATAAGTAATATGATAAGATGTGCATAAGGATTTTTAAAGTACGTCTGTCTTTAACCTTTGTTTATTTAATTTAAGATATTAGATACAAGACCTACGCAGAATGGAAACTTAAATAAACTAAATAATTTTTTTATTGTAATAAAAATAAGATGTTAAGATAATATTTTTTACAAAATCTTACCAAATTATTTGTCCAAATTCCCTTAATAATTTGAAACTGAAACACTCAAAATATCAACGAAAGTCGCGTCACAGTGTCGAATACATATCCTTATACAGGGTGTTTTTTTGGTTGGGATTATAGGTTATGGGCTAAACGGTAAAAGATACCAGAAAACTAAGATACGTGTCCCGTTATCTTTTTCAGTGTTCAATTTAATGGCGCAATCAGATCCACGCTAACTTAAGGCGTTTTTTCTGTTAATACGGTTCAACAAATTTTAAAAACATTTGAAAATCTATCTCCTCTTATTAATATTGTCATTTCAAATGCGGTTTGAACCACTCCGATGAATACAGTTAACACGAAAAAATGACTTTAATTCGTTTAGAAGTTACAGGTTGATTCAAATTCGACATTTATTAAGATAGAAACAAACTTCAAATACAAAAGTCTTATAACTTTTTACGTAGAATTTGTGTAGTGTAGCTAAAGTTAATATGTATATATTAATTTTTGAGATATAACCAATTTTTTTTTATGGGACTTTTTATGGTATCTGAGTATCACAAAAAATGCATTTTTCTTGCGATTACCACAATATACAGGGTGTTTCAAAATCGATTACGACACTTAAGGGGTGATTCTACTTGACAAAATAAAGGTAGAGCTTCATATATTTTTTTCAAATGTCATTCGTCTTCGAGTTACAAGCCGTCAAAGTTCAATTTTTATTTTGTTTTTTTGCCATATTGCATTTATTTTTAACCAATCCAGTTGATATTTGGCACACAAATCGAGCTTTGCAGATTCTTAGAATTTTAAGACAAAAGTACTTTTTTAAATACCGCTAGAGGGCACTTTACCTAAAACTTAAAAATATTTACATCACAATTTTTTATTTTGACAGATATCATAAAGCTGGGGCGCCATTTTATAGACAATCAAAAACCTAAAAAATAAGTTACTCTTTATTAAAGTCGATAAACCTCACCGTTTAGGCACCAATAGACATCAAAGTTTTCATCAATTTCAATCAAATTACCTACATACATACAGGGTGTCCAGTAACTCAACCGACAAACTTAACCAAACGATTCTACAACAAAAATAAGAAAAAAACTTCATATAAACGTATGTCCTAAGCGTCTTAGTTTTTGAACTACGAGGTGTTAAAAATAAAAAAAAAGTTTTTTTAAAAATATTTAACACACCGTACTTCAAAAACTAAGACGTTTAGAACGTATGTTTATATGAAGTTTT
Source organism: Listronotus bonariensis (assembly GCA_014170235.1). NCBI lineage: Eukaryota > Metazoa > Arthropoda > Insecta > Coleoptera > Curculionidae > Listronotus > Listronotus bonariensis. The sequence continues at coordinate 24,172 of JACEGR010001230.1, read as the reverse complement.
TTCTTATTTTCTGTTGTAGAATCGCCCTGTAAAGTTTGTCGGTTGAGTTACTGGACACCCTGTATGTATGTAGGTAATTTGATTGAAATTTGATTGATGTCTATTGGTATCAAACGTGAGGTTTACTTTACTAAAGAGTACCTTATTTTTAAGTTTTTGATCGTCTATAAAATGGCGCCTCCACTTTGCGATTTCTGTTAAAATAAAAAGTTATAATGTAAATAAATTTTAAGTTTTAGGTAAAGTGCCCTCTGGCGGTATTTAAAAAAGTACTTTTGTCTTAAAATTTTAGAATCTGCAAAGCTCGATTTGTGTGCCAAATATCAACTGGATTGGTTAAAAATAAATGCAATATGGCGAAAAAACCAAAATAAAAATTGAACTTTGACGGCTTGTAACTCGAAAACAAATGACATTTTGAAAAAAATTGTATGAAGCTCTACCCTTATTTTGTTAAGTAGAATCACCCTCTTAGGTTTCGTGATCGATTTTTAAATCACCCTGTATAAAACTTATAATTTGCATTGTTCTAAACAGCGAAAATAACAAAAAAAATACTTGGCCATGGATTAAATCAATATTCATTTACTTTTTCCCTTTGACTATGCCACTGACTAGAAGCAAAGTCCACATATTTCTTTTTCGTCTAAATTGTATGCGTCATATAATAAGAAACAATACCTATTATCACACCAAATGATAATAAATTGACTATAAAAACACCATGGCCGGAAAGTCATATAATATTAATTTATTTTATAGAATAATTAGGTTGCAGAGCTGAATATTGCAATCTGTATTGTTTATTTTATTATATTTATTATCGTATTTCACATGTCATAAACAAATAATATACGTTCCTAGACAAATAAGAAACATTGCAAATTAATAAAATAAAACAAAAAATATACTTTGTTCATAGTCACTTTAATTGAATGTTTAGCCGTGACAGCTGTTTCGTAGTACAACTACATTTTCAAACGTTTGAAAATGTAGTTGTACTACAAGCAGCTGTCACGGCTAAGCATTTAATTAAAGTGACTATGAACAAAGTATATTTTGTTTTATTTTATTAATTTAAAATGTACGGTCACAAAGTAACGGACGAAACCATAAATTCTTTTAGAAACATTGCATTTTTTAGTGTAAGGTCCAAAAGTTCACAAATATGAATCTTTTTTGAACCCCTAAAAAAATTACAAAATTTCACTTTGGCAAATAGAAATGTGTTGGATTAATTCATGCAAACTTTCAATAAATTACACATCTTCCACTATTTGCCAAAAGTTCTACCATAGCATTTTAAGACGAAAAAAAGTTTTTACATTTCGTAAATTTTAAATATTTAGAATACTGGAAATGATTGAAAATTTTCCAATAAAAGATAATGGTTAAATTTTACGATTATACGCAGATTTTATTATGACAACGTAACATAATGGAAAAATGTAAAAAAACATTTTGACAAACTCATTCAAATATGTATATGTTTATTTTATAAATCACAGGGATACCCACAATGTAGACGGTATAAGTTGGATAATGTATATTAACAATGATTGTATTTTAAAAAATCCTTGACATTTGTTATCCTTTATTTTTGGCACAGTACAGCACATTAGGAGGTAATCATCATGACCAAAGTGACTTGGCATAGTGTAATACCTATATTACAAAACGTAATTTATTTTGCGTCATCTAAATATCAATGTTCAAAATGATAACCTAATGAATCTTTTGCGTTGCATAATCTCACTTTGATCGAAAAGTCCAACAGTTTAGCCAGTTAAAATAATATAAATAAATATCATTTTATAACCTGAAATTCTTGCTGCAGCTTTTCTAAAAAACATGATCAGATATTACCAGATATACAATAACTTTAAGGCAATATTTAAATTATAACGGAAGACATTTTAATAAGATGCAAAATAAAATACCTTATTATATATAAATATCCATAAGATCAAAACATAAATACGAAATAACTGTTTCTTTTGGAGTTATTTGGCATCAACACAAAAAAATAAAAATAAATCTTTATTTTTTAGTTGGAAGTATTTTTTAAAAATATTTATCCATTATTAAGTTTTCATATCTGTCCATTTTAAAGCCGAATTTTAATTTTTATATACTAACAGCTTAGTTTAACTTAAGAAATGGTAATTGGAATAAATTTCGCTCAAAATTTGGCAAAAATTGGGAGATATAAAGGATAAATAGAAGTGAGGTGGATGTTATTGAATTAAACAATATTAATTTGAACCAAAAGTTTGCAGTTCAAAATTTGGTAACCTCAAATTTTCCAAGCAGTAAATCCAGACCACTGAGTTCTTAAAAGTATAGATTGTTTTGTATCTCAATACGGCGTAAATATTCTTTAAATAATGGTTTCTTATTCCATACATGCAACAAGCATGGCCATAGTTTGTAACAGGTGAATAAACTTAAGCCAAAAATAGAGTTCCTTACATAATACCAACGCTTATCTTAAAATAAACTAATCACATTTTCTGTTACGGATTTCAAGCCTAAAATTTCGCTAAAAGTCTCCACATAATAAAGATTCTTTAAAATTAAAAAGTTTAAGTTAAACCTACAATCATAGCCCACTTCCGCATATGATCTTTTTTCGTAAAGTCGAAAGCAGGGTTTATCGACTAAGAATAGTTAATGCACTCTCTTGCGGCGCGTTTAAAAGCGGCTTTCAAACAGTGCCGGCAAGGTCGAGTACCATGCGAAGGGTACGACTGCACAGTATAGAAAAGGATAACAGGCTTTGTTTTGGCTAGCAAGGAGTCTGAGGAAAGACGGGACAGGAGGGGACTGATCGGAGCCGCGTCGTCGATTGAATTAACTATCAATATTTGATAAATTTTGGTCGAAACTGGTCTGACAAAGAATAATTACCATTTTAACCTTAAATAATTAATAAATATCTAAGCAAAATCCTCTAAAACCAGATCTAATCACCGACCAGTGACAAAAGTCGACTAAAACGAGTGAAGGGAGGAGGAGGCGGGCAACGGTCTAATTTAAAATGTAATTAACTTTCCTTTGGTCGCGTCTTATCTGAGAAATACAATTTCATCTTCAAAACGATGTTACGTTGGCCCCTTTTTGGTTGGTAAGATGTCTACCCCAGTATCTTCCTAGTTCAGAGCAGTAAATCCGCCTTCGATACAGGGTGTCTCTTAAAGGTGTGGAAAAAAGGTACCACAGATTCCTAAGGCTAAAATATGACGATCTAAGCCAACTTACCTTGTCCAAAAGTGGATAACTTTGGAGATACAGGGTGTTAAAAAATTTATTCTGGTTTTAATTTTTTATAATTTTTATTTTGGTAGTTAGTAATAGGTGTATTGAAAATAAACCTATTTGGGCTTTCTGGGAAAGTTTCCTGGTTTTCCTGATTTTATTGCACGCAAATCAGTATCATATATGTATTTTTTTTGTATTTTTTTTCTAAATGTTCAAAAAACTGTCATTAATTTATTTATTCGTTCATTTATTGTCTAATATTTTGCTAAAAAGGGTTTTGGAAGGTGAGAAATAGGAATCTGCTATCAATTTGATTGTTTGTTAACTTTAGGCGGCGCCACGTGCACCATCTTGATCAAATTAAAAACGAAATACCTTTTTTGAACCACTCTGTATGTAACTTTTAAAGAAAAATCTTAATTCTTTAACATATTTTTCATAATAAACTAATACTTGATTAAAGTTGATTTAGGCAGTCGTTTTTGAAATATCTGGATTTAAAAAAATCACTTTCTTTACATCTAAGTCTAAGCTGTACAGGGTGTTGTAGAATTAGATGCTAATTTACAATATGAATCCTTGGGTGATTTTAAGAAAAAAAGTTCAAATATACCTTTTTCTTATTTTTTGAGGTACAGGGTGGTAAAGTTTTTAAAAAATAAGCTTTGTTACCACTTTGTATCTCAAAAGTTAAACCATTTGGGACATGATTTATATAAACTTTTCTTCTTAAAATCACATAAGGATTCATACTCCAAAAGATTACCATCTAGATAATTCTGAACACCTTGCATAGCTTAGACCTCGCCATACAGAAAGTGATTTTTTAAAATTCAGATATTTCAGAAACGGCTGCCTAAATCAACAGTTACCAGGTATACCTTTTTTATGTAAAATATGTAAAAAAAAATATATTTTTTAAAAGTTGGCTCAAAAAAGTTATAGCGTTTTTAATTTGTGCAAGCAAAAAAAAGAAGCTGAAGCTAAAAAGTACAAAATCCCAGATATTATGAGGCTAAAAACAAAAATTAAAGAAATACAAAAATCAAAACGTCAAAACCCCGAATATGCCTGCTACATTAAAACAGGCAATTGCCGAAAAACGTAAAGATCCGGCATTCGTCAGAAAGAAAAAAGAACTAAGAGATAAAAAAGACAAACATCAAGTTCTGTAGTTTATAATTCGGCAGAACTTGAATTTATAAATAAGATTAAAGAAGCTGCCCCACAGCAGTTTGTAGTTGCTAGTTTTTACGCTTATGGTTTCCAAGCAACCTGTGCAACTATAAAACGAGAGACACTAGAACGAAAAAGCAGGAAGAGATTTTTGTATGAAAATTCATAATACACAATTCATCAGATTTATTTTTGCGGTTCTTGTCGCTCTTCTTTTGGCCGAAGACAAGTTCCAAAGTACTGTGCTCAAAATTATAAAAATAATTTTTAATATACCCTTGATCGAGTTCAAAGGTGGGTTTGACGATATTGGAAGAAAGAATGGTAGCTGCTCGTATACCTTTATGCAAATTAAAAGTTTGGGTTACGACCGTCAATGCAGTATTAAAGGGCAAAAATAGTTAATGTGCCTCTAAATATAGATACAACAGCCAAAATTTTACCAAGAAATATCCAAGATACACATACAATTCAGTTAAAGCTAAAGAGGAAAATGGAATACAATAATGCCTATTTGTATGAAACCATTCGACCGGGTGTAGTATTAAAACGCATTAAATTATTTGTTGAATCAACCGTTATATCAATCTGAAGGGATTAAATTATCCGAAAATTCGGGAAAAAGACATTAATGCATACAATGATAGTATACAATTAGAAAATACTTTACAAACCATAAGTCAGATTGATAAAGAGGAGAGTCTTTTAAATATTGATCATATTGACGAAAAAATATCCCAATTAAAATTATCCAATCAAAAAATAAAAGATAAAATTGTCGACATATCTAAAGATGATGAACGTTCATTAGTAAGCGACATCGATGAAGATGTCGAAAACTTAAATGAACTGGTAAATCCTGGAGGACAAGAAACCTTACTTGACAATATTAATCCTGAAAATATAGCATTTGCACCAGGAGAAGGTAATAAACCCATTCATTTAATGCTTGATCAGTATGCCGAGAGAATTATCATTCCCAACACTTTTTGTGGAAATAAAAAAGAAATTTATACTAATTTTACATACTCAGATGAAGCAAAGGTACAAGGGCTACACATGGATCGTAGGTTTGCCAGGACCGATTTTATACTTTATGTGCAAAAAACTACAACTAATTAGTGTAGTTAATGCAGTAAAAATTTAGCATTAGGCAAAAAGTAAACCAATTTGGCCAATATACAGCAGGTCAAGTGTTACAGCCACAATTTATGGAACAGTTAATCAAACGTGACCTAGGATTTGTATTTCTAAAAAATATTAGAAGCGCTCCTGCTTACTGGCAAAAGGAAAACAAAAGCTTTTATCTATGGTTCGGCAATTTAACCTACCGACATTATTTATGACCATATCAGCGGCCGAACTAGTTTGGTTAGAACTAATTGTAATCCTGGTATCAGTTGTAGATCACAAACAAATATCGGAAGATGAGGCAAACGAATTACCTTTTGAGGAAAGGGTTCGATTAATTAGATCCGATCCTATTACTTGTGCTCGATACTTTGACAATCGATTCCGATTGTTATTTAAATATATGAAAAGTAATGAGGGCCTATTTAAAGAAAATCCTATTGAGCACTACTATTATAGGATTGAATTTCAACATCGAGGATCGCCACATGTTCACGCTTTACTATGGCTACAGGACGCCCCAAAATTTGATGAACATAATGAAGCAAGTTTTACAAACTGTGCCGAATTTATAAACAAATACATCACTTCGAATAGCGAATTAGAAAGTGTCCAAGATATCATTAAATATCAAAGACATCATCATTCGAAATCATGTAAACGAGAAGTTAAAGGTAAGACAATTTGTCGTTATGGTATTCCATTTTTACCAATGGATACAACAATAATACTAACACCAAAAAGCAATAATGATAAAGCAATTGTAAAACAATATAAAGACAAATATGCAGATATTAGTCGTTTTCTTAATAACAATTTTGATAAAAATTATAGTTTTGATGAATTTTTAAATAAAATTGAAATGACACGAATTGAATATATAAAATTATTAGAAACGTGTATTAAAAAACCAACAGTATTTTTAAAGCGTCAGCCAAAAGATTGTTTTATTAATAACTTTAATGAAACAATTTTAAGGTTGCAAAGGGCAAACATGGATATTCAATATATTTTAGATCCCTATGGTTGCATTACTTACATAGTTAATTATATAAATAAGTCAGATAGAGGGGTTTCTAAACTTTTTAAGCGACGCCATAAGTGAAATTCGAAAAGGGAATAATGATCTTAAGACTCAATTAAAACAATTAGCGGCAGTGTTCTTAAATTCGAGCGAAATAAGCGCTCAAGAAGCGGCGTACCACGTTTTACAATTGCATATGCACGAAACATGCACCAAAGAAATTTATATTAACACCAAACCTAGTAATCAAAGAGTTAAAATGCTAAAATCAACAATAGATTTAGCAACAATGGACCCTAATGATCGTCATATTTATGAAACAAATATAATTGACCATTATCAACAACGTCCCGACATATTATCAGACTTTTGTTTGGCAGAATTTGCTGCATATTATGTATTTCATACAAATAATTACAGAGTAAATACAAGCAATCAATTAATTTTAAAAGATAATAGCGGTTTTTGTTTAAAAAAATCATGCAAATATTATCTCCTTTAGGCACTATAATTTGCAACAAGATCCAACCAATTTCTATCGCGAACAATTAATGTTATACTATCCTTGGCGTAGTGAGCCTAGGGACTTGGATAGTGTTGATCATCAAATGTTATATGTTGCATATTATAATATAATAAAACAAAATAGAGATAAGTTTAATGTATTAGAGGCCGATATGTTAGATATAGCATAACAAGAAGCTGAATTACGAGAAAATGAGTTTCTTAATATGATAGATGATATAAACATAGACGATGAATATTTACCGTATGGTTTAGATGAACCAGATTTTAATCCATTTAACGATGGTTTAGAACCTGATTCTAACACTGTAGAAAAACAAACATTTCCCACTCCATACCAAATTCCTGATAGTATATACGAAGAACAAATGTCTTCATTAACTTCTAAACAATATGAATATTTAAATCATATTCTAAATAACATAAAACAGGGCAAAGTTGTTTATAATATCGTGGGAGGTGGAGCTGGAGTAGGTAAAAGTAGGCTTATTTCTGTTATTTATCAGTCCCTATTACGTTACTTTAATTCCATTGCTGGAAATAATCCAGAAAGTATTAAAATATTATTAACTGCACCAACAGGCAAAGCTGCCTTTGGTATAGGAGGTGTTACACTTCATTCTGCTTTTAATTTGCCTGTCAATCAATATAATGCAGGAACTAGTCCCTTTAAGTCATAGTACCGTAAATACATTATATTCCAATCTTTTAGATTTAAAATTAATAATAATTGATGAATATTCTATGGTAGGTGCAAAAATGTTTAATTATGTAAATCAAAGACTGCAACAAATTTTTAAATCCGATAAAATTTTTGGAGGAAAATCCATAATTTTGTTCGGAGATTTACGACAACTTCCCCCAGTAGGTGATAAATGGATATTTACTTCACCATATCAAAACCCCTATCAGGATATTTGTGGTACCTATTTATGGGATAAATTTAAATTTTTGAACTTACTGAAATAATGAGACAAAGAGATGACAAAGAGTTTGCAATAGCTCTAAATAATATGGCAAGTGGTAATATGTCATCCAGGGATATATCATTAATAAAATCTCGCGAAAATAAAACAGATAATTTACCTGAACTCACTATACATCTGTTTACAAATAATAATGAAGTGGACAATTTTAATGAGACAAAATTGAAAGAATATAATACTGAAAGGGCAATTAGTCAAGCTAAGGATATTGTTAAAGGGGAATGTAGTGAAAAATTGAGACTACTATTTCTAAAATATGCAACGTTCTTTAAAAAAATCCGAATCTTTCGGATTAATGGACTCATTAATATTACAAGTTAATGCCAAATATATGATTTCCAATAATATTGACACTCAGGATGGCATTGTCAATGGAGCTAACGGGATACTGAGAAAAATTGACTATGACAAGGATGGAAACACTCCCATTAAAGTCTGGATGGAATTTTCCGATTTAAAATCTGGTCAAAATGCTCGTAAAAAATATGCAAAATATGTTAAAGCTCATAATATTCCAGACACTTGGACGCCTATTGAAAAATGTGCCCGAACTATTAAGGTAAAAAAGGGAAGTAATGTTCATGTTGAACGGCTTCAATTTCCTCTTCTAATAAGTGAGGGAATTACAATTCATAAAAGTCAGGGTGCTACTTATAATCATGTAGCAGTGCATTTAGAAAAGGGTAAAATAAATCGAAGTGCCCTTTATGTAGCTTGCAGTCGAGCTACTACTCTCGATGGTTTATATATTTTTGGTAAATTTTTCCCGCCAAAAAACCAACCGAAAAAGACGCCAGCTTTATAGAGTTAAATAATCTTAAAACTAACAAAGCTCTTGAAACTGAATTTCAAAAACAGTATTTGAAAAATTCAAATAAAAGTATATTTGCCTATCAAAATGTACAAAGTCTTCAGAAACATGTTAAATTTATAAATAACAATCCCATATTTCAAAATGCGGATATTTTACTTTTTGTTGAAACTTGGCTTAAACACGATGACAACGTAATAATTGATAATTTTACATGTTTTGCAAAATTATGCCATCCTACATCGCATAAACCCTTTGGAATAAGTTGTTATAAAAATAATAATAATTTTGCTAATATTAAAGTAAATAAAAATTATATTAATACTGTAGGAATAGAGTCATTTCAAGCTATTTCATTTACATACGATAATATATTTGTCGTGGTACTTTACATTCCACCCAAATATATCTTGTCCGATGCTCTAAATGATTTAAAAAATATTCTTAAAGACGCCAATGACCAACAATGTTTAATTGTTGGTGATTTCAATATAGATCTTATCAATCATAAAAACAATCAACTTGCACTTACTTTAGCAAGTCTTCAGTTTAATTCCTTACTAAAACCCGATATTTCAACTACTCAAGCCAAAACACAAATTGATTGGGCATTTAGTAATTTAAAAACTACAAAAGCCAATATTTATGAAACTGTTTACAGTCATCACAAGGCTATTGCTATTAATGTATATGAAAATGAATGCGATGTTCCTTCTTCATTTTCAACAGATGAAAATACTAGTAATGATAAAGATAGCAGTAAAAATATTCTGGTAAATATTCAAAATTCAGTTAATTTACCAACTACCCAAGTTGATGATAGCCTAAGTGACATTGAAATGCTTAGTTTGTCATCAGATTCTGACGATGAAAGCCAACACAATACTAATGTGTCAAAAAAATTAAAATTCTTGATAATAAAGTGATAAGACCACCTTTAAATTTAAATAGACCTGCCGATAATAGGTTTCCCCATAAACCCCTAGCTAATAGGGATCATACTTCATGTTACGCCAATGCTGTAATTCAATGTTTATTAACAATAAACGAATTTATAACATCTGTAAACACAAATATCGAAAACTTGAGAGTTAATGATTATATTAAACAGTTACTTGACAATCAAGTTGATAATTGTATGGCTATTCGTAATATTGTCGGACCACCATTTAATCTTGCAGAGCAACAAGATGCTCAAGAATTTTTACTACAATTAATTAGTAATTTGGGAGATTCATTCAATAGATATATATCATTGCAGATATATTCTAATGTAAAAATTTGTCAACATTGTAATATAACAGATGATCAAAATTTATCATCTGCTTATACATATTGTCTTTACTTTCCTGAAAATTCTCCCCCTCAAATCGATTTTAATGCCTTTTTTAATGCAATACCATCTGAACAGCTTTGCGAATTTTGTTACAATAGAACTCTAACAACTCAAAAACTAGAACATTGTAACAAATATCTAATATTGCAACTACAAAGAACCCAATACACCAATGGTCGTTTAATTAAAGTAAACACTGTAATTAACAATTTTACTCCCGACCATATTGTCATCAATAATATTCGCTTTAAATTAAAAGCCTATATTAAGCATATTGGTGAAACACTTACAAGTGGCCATTATATTGCGTTCACCAAACATGAAAATTCATGGTATAGTTGTAATGACACTATCATAACTAGAGTATCACAAATTGATACCACATTAAAAGATGTTTATTTGCTCTTTCTGGAAAAATATTAAATAACAACGAGCAATAATTATAAAAAGGCAATGGAAAAGTTAAACTATTTCCTAATGTAATTAAAAGTCTTTGTACTTTTTTAGCATTTCTTTGGAAATGTAAATATTAATAAATGGGATTAGTATCATCTCCTGAAATCAAAACATTTGAATTAAAATCTTAGCAGTACCGAAGTTCATCTTGGATGAATATATTATACTTCGTGGAAGGAGGCCTCTATTATAGTGGTGTAATGTCAGTCGCCGAAGTTTGCATTTTTTTAAATATCTATCCATAATCCCAAATCACAGCAATTGATCATTGTACTGTAGTACAATATATCCAATGCTGTAGCATTCTTCGGTATCCCCTCATTAAATGATATATCATTATATATCCTTTGATTAGAAGGAGGGAACAAAAGACTGCTAACCTGCTGAACGACAATTAAAGTATTTTTATTATTATTTTTTTACTTGAATTTTTTTTATTAATATCAATCAGTATTAAAATAATTTTTTAACTAATATTTTATTGCTTTAATAGTTGTTTCAGAAACACCCGTAAATCAGTTACACTTTTATTTTGATTTTTATAAAATAATCATTGCATTAAAGGTTTTCAGTTTACAAATACTATAGCTAAATTTATATCACAACATTTTTATATTAGTTCTCCGACATTGGTTTAATCAAGGACTGTTAAAATGGACAACGAAATAACATAATATTGAAACTATATGCTTATATTAAGTAGTTAAATTTAAAAAAACACAGTATTTGCTTGGAATAAGCTTTATAAATAATAAATATCTGATAAATACGACGTAAATACTATACTGTTTTTAAAATTTTTAAAATAATTTTATTGCATGTACTACATTTTTAACCTAACAGGTGCGGCAAGTTTTCAAATTCTATATGGATGCCTCAGAGAAACAACATTTTTGAAGAGCAAAAAAAGATTATTATCTCTTCAAATTACTTACTTGCTATAGCTTTACGCTCCCACGTAATATATTTATCTAATAAAAAGTTGAAGCAGCAAAAAAAGGTATACCATACATTTTACTTTCTCCATTTCTTTTTGCCTGATACCAGAAAGCACAATGTTTAGAACAGTTTTAAAAGACAAACTGAAAAAAATCTTTTCTTACGTGGGTGCATTGTACCCATACATTTTACCTCTTGAGGTGCATCGATTCCCGTGCGCCCACGTACTTGCCGCCACTGTAACTTAAAAGTATTGTATTCTGAAACCTGCTAATAATTTTAATTTTTTATGTTTATTTATAATTGTAACTGCTTTTAGTTTTGATGATCGTACATAACTATGGTTATGTGTTTAAACGATATCTAAATAAACTTTTCTTAAAGAGAAGTTTAAGAGGAGCCCAGCTAAGTTAAAAAATTGGATAGAAAATCATCTAACATAAAAAAATTGATTTCAAACGATGATACAACGTATGTATGAATGTTTGTATGTATGTATGTATGATATATGTATGTATGTATTGGTAACAAATTGTATTATCCATGTTATTAATGAACCTTTAACCACTACAATTGCAGCTAATTCTTGATACTATCATGTTTATTGTTATTTAAAAGTATTTCTACTTTTCATATTTATGAGTTATTTATTAACATTATTAAAACTAAAAGCGCCCTCTAGGGTGTACAATAAAACTGATGACATATTCGTATTACTCACCTCCCAAAACCCCATTTAGCCGAATATTGTGACAATAAACCCATTACTGACAAAATTATTTATAAAAAACTAAAACCAAAATAAATGTTGAACACTATATCTCTGAAATCGTTCACTTTTGGATAAAGGCATGTTGGGTTAGATCGCCATATTTTGGCGTCAGGAATCTAGGTAGCTTTTTTCCGCATCTTTTAGAGACACTCTATATAACTCCGAAAATAATTTGAAAAATACAAAATTCGATTTTTTTATCTCTACATCAGAATAATCCTTTAAAAATATAAACAAATTTAATTCTCATAAGTATTAGTAACTCCACTTATAAAAAAATATATTTGCTTTATGTGGAAATTTAAAATGTAGTGTTTAAAGGTTAAAATTAGAATACATATTGTATGATGTTTTAAATTAATTTTATAAGTACCATTTGTAAATAAAGTACTTATTATAAAATATTGTAGCATATAATATTAAATTTAAAAATATTTTTAGCTATTTTCAATAAAATAGTAACTATAGGTAATGACGCTATGGCGAAAACCTTGGCTCCTTTTATACTATTATTTATATTATTACTATAATCAAGTTTAGTTAATTTCATAAATTTTGTTTAAGTGTTTTATGTGCAATTTTTATAATGAGTACCATACCCATTTTTGTTAATGTCATTTAATTTATTTTTAACTTTTTATATCTATTGAACTTAATATTTAAATTAATGTTGTTAAGTAAGAATTTAAATACTTTGTATTACAAACAACAAAATTATTTATAATGAAATAGTAACATCCTTAAATGTATACTTACAGTGGTTCACCATTAGTAGTTCTTCATTTAAACAAAACGATAAGAATATATGAAGAGGCTAATAATAATATTCAGGTTAGAATTAAATATATTATACACATGCTTTAGTTTAACTTATATACATATGCATATATAGGTGTCTACGTAATTTAGCGCCATATACGACTCGTTTGACACTTTTTTGTTATTAATATTACGAAAAAATGTTATTCTTTTTAAAAAGTTCTACATGGTTTAAAACCTAAAAACCAATCATCAAATATTAAATTTTATTAGTCATTTAAAGGTATGTCCAAAAATATAATTTTAACTTATGAAGAAAGTACCTATATTTTCGCTAATTTCGAAAATTATTATTAAGAAAAAATGTTATAGAATTAAAAATTATTTTTAAATATGCAATTTTGTTTATTTCCAAAAAAACGGATTTTTTTCTGCAATAATGGTGAAAATTTAAGTTGGTATATTATATGCAATAGATTACATTTCATAATTATACATTTTATAGTACAATTTTAAATAGAGTTTTTAAATTAAGTGTTATAAAAATAAGTCAAATATACAATGCACCAATGTACAAACTTAAATTTTCTTTATTTTAGCAAATAAGCACATATTTAGAAATGACTTTTTAATTTCAATAATCTTTTCTTTACAACATTTTTGATAATTAAAAAAATACAGGTACATTACTCTAAAGCAAAAATGACATTTTTGACCAAACCTCGTAGATGACTGACACAATTTGATATTTGATGATTGTATTTTAGGTTTTGGACCATGCAGAACTTTTTATAAAGTATAATTTTTTCATAAAATTAATAATACAAAAATTTCCCATATCATGCCAACTTACGTAACATGCAATGTATTACATATTATTATATATAGCAGGAATGACCAAACCATTTCATATCAACGTGTCATTTTTGTTCAAAAATATATAATAATCTCATACGCGTGCCATAAAATACTTTAAAGTCAGTAACAATTATAAAAAGGCACAAAAAGGTCATATGCTTTAAAATCATGTTTTGGCGTACCATAAATAAAATACTTTTAAAAGTAAGTAAGTAAAAATTAAAAAGCAAAGAAAAAATGAAAAAACTCCTCTACTTGAATACTTGCAGAAAAAAGACAATCTTACGTGCCAAAAACTTTACGTCGTTTGCCATACCTGTACTACTTAAGGAAGTCACTCACACTCAGTTCACCGACCGGCCTGGGCCAGCAGATATTAGGCTAGCATAGATTTGCGTCACAAACCCAAAGATTGTCATTGCTACCTACCAGAAACTTTTGTGACTGCAGAGCAAATATCTGCAGGTCCAGGCCAGCCGCCCAACTGAGTATGAGTGGCTACCTTTACAAAGCAATCAAAAAATTATATTACAACATACATAATATAAGAAATGATTAATTTAAATTAATTATATTAATTTAATTTATAGATTCACATTTTGCAAAAAAATTATTAGAAAAGCACAACCCAAAAATGAAGAAAATAAAAAGAGATTATTGAGAAAAAAAACAATTAAAGCAGTAAAAATAAGGAAAAATTAATTACAAGGATTAGTAGAAGTACTAGAGAAACACAGGAAAACAAATCTTCCATTTTAAATGAAAAAAATTCCAAGTAGACTAGTGAGCTTAAGGAAGTCCAGTAAAAACGGTAAGAATATTATTATTTCTATTTAAAATCAATTAAATTAAGTGTGTAACATTAATACCTTTGTTATAAGCCAAAAGACAGAAGCGTTAAAATAGATAATCCTATTTTTAAGTAGAGTAAAATGGCATAAAATGAAACATCCTGTATATTTTGTCACCATGGGTATACTGTTACAATATTTGGCCAAAGTTGGTTTTGGGAAGTGAGAAATACGAATCTGCCATCAATTTTATTGTAAACTTTAAAGAGCACTACCTGGGTGTCTTGCAAAATAGAAAAAAAAATTAAGCTACTCTGTATGTAACTTTAAAATAAATATTTTTATTCTTTGAAATATTTTGCATAAAAAAGATATACATAGTAAAAGTTGATTTAAACATCCGTTTTTGAGATATCCGGATTTAAAAAAATCACTTTTTTAGCCATGTTTAGGCTATACAGAGTGTTTCAAAATAAAATGCTAATTTTTAAGAGTATAAATCCTTAGGTGATTTTAAGAAGAAAAGTTTCAATAAACCTATATCCTAAATGTCTTAAATTCTGAGATACAGAGTGGTAAAAAGATTTTCTTTTAATAATATAACCACCCTGTATCTTAAAAGTTAAGCCCTTTAAGGCATAGTAATAACTAATATTATTTTTGAAGTTCTCATTTACTTTGGTAACGTGATTTTTTCCATAGGACAAACAGTTTTCGTTTAAAAAAATAAAAGCCATATTGATGCATGGCAAAATCGCTAAAATCTGATATAGAAGATTTTAGTATCTTTCAAATTGTCGCAATTTAAGTATTTCACCTTCCTTTAATCCAAATTTGACACAAACGAATTTTACATGCAAAACTATACAGAGAGCTCCATCATAGTAGAAACATGGGAACGGAGAAATGAATTAATACTTTAATTCTATTTCTAGATTTTATATTTATTTTATTTATAGATTATAATTACATATTTTTAGGTTTTATTATATAGCTTTTAATGAAGCAAAAATTCTGGCTAACCAGCAAAGCGAAACAAATTCAACCAAAAAATAGGAAAATAAAAAAACAAAACTCTATAACCAGTAAGGTCCAAGATCAGACACGGACATAATTAAAAATTCCTGAGGACAAAACGAAAAGTCAAATTGAAAAACTTTATAGGTAATAGTCAGTAAATTATCTATACAATGTGTCTACGTAAGTTAGCATCATATGGAAAACTGTTTTATAGTTCATTTTACGAAAAAAAATATTCTTTATTAAGTTCTGCATCATCTAAAACTTAAAATACAATCATCAGATATCAAATTGAGTCAGTCATCTACGAGGTTTGGCCAAAAATGTAATTTTTGCTCAAGAGTAAAGTACCTATAATTTTGTTAAAATCGTAAATTGTTATAAAAAAATATATTTTGAATAAAAAATTCCTTTCAAATATGCAATTTTGTTTATTTCCAATTTTTTTTTCTGCGAAAATCGAGAAAATTTAAGTTGGTACATTAGTGCATTGTCCGTTTTCTTGTTTTTATAAAAATAAATTTAAAAAATATATATATATCCCATAATATTTATAATCATAAAATGTGTGCGCCAAATTACGTAGACACACTGTATTTTTAAAACATAAGGACAACATTTTCAGACATTTTGTTGGAGACTTCTACTGCATTGATCTACATTATCTTTTTTTTTTATGATCCTCTGGGAACTGACATGTCTCTACGCTATTTTATTAAATGTTTTAAAGCCTATTTATTCTAAAATACAAAATAAATTTTACAAGATGGTTTCTAAGTAACGAGCAAAAATTGAACTAAAGTATTGTGACATTAAAATATTGCGATTTTATTAAACTTACCTTAGTACAACAATTGATATACAGATGAGATACAGGGTATCAAAGTTCCGAAAATATTTTTTTTTTTGCTAGTATTGGATACTTTTTAAATGTTATAATTAAACTCGTTATCTAAGGGTTTTCTCACATGAGCTATTCATTTGTTATGTTAATTTTTAAATATTAACTGGAGGAAGCTAGCTACACTACTTTGAATTTTTCTAAAACGTAAATTTTTTATGCTTCTCCGTATTTACTATCCGAGTAAAATATTGAACTATTAAATGCTTTTTACACAAAGAATAGCTCTGACCAACCCTTTTCTAGATATTCGCGCTTAAATTATTTAGTACAACCCAAAAATGCCTTAAAAAACAGTATATTAGCCATAACCTTAACTGCCCCATTATAAACTAATGCCTAATTGTATTTATCCGTTTATTTTTAGTTGCACTGAACCATTTAAATGCAAATATCTTGAAATCGGTGGCCCAGAGCCATACTAGGAGAATATACTGGTTAACGTAAATGTTACCTACAGAGTAGTACAAAAAAGTTGGAAGGGTTTAGAAAAATTCAAATTAGTGTATTTCTTTAATTAACACCTAAATATTATCATTAGATATGCATGGCTGATGTCAGAAAACTTCTAGATATCTACCAAGTTTTATTACAATATTCAAAATGTATTAAATATTATCAATATAATTTAAATATAGTTTTTGAACTTTGACACCCTGTATCTCAACATATTTAACTTTTGTACCGAGGTCAGTTTAGTTAAAATGCAATATTTTAACGTCACAATTCTACAATCAAATTTTAGCCTATTTCTTAGGGACCATCCTATATACATATTTAAAGCGAATCGGCAATCAGTAATACATCATATCAGATATGAAAGAAGTTTGGACATATGTTCATAGAAACATTTTTCATAAAAAGACATAAGAAATCACCCTCTGAAATATTGTACTGTAGTTAGGAAACTCCCTATATAAAATAATTACATTTTTTTTCATTAAATAAAATTTTGTATAAAAAAATGGTTTAAAATACCCCTTCCTTACGCCAAACTTAAATATAAGAGAAGTCAAAATATCCTGATAGAGGCTAAAGAATTTGTTGCAACCATATGGCTTAAAATTTTAACCCCATTTCTAGATTCTAAATTTATTTTATATATAATATAATACTAAATATTTTTAGGTTTCCTTATATAGCCTTCAATTACGCAAAAATCTAGGCTAACCAAGGAAGCGAAAAAATACAACTAAAAAAACAAAAATAAAGACCATATAAGTCGAAAACTATACAAAGACTTAATTGAAAGTTGATGAAGGCAGAAGAAAAAATCAAATAAAAAAAACCTCATAAGTAAGAGTAAGTAAATTATAATTATGTAGAAAAAAATTTCTGAATGGTATAATTTATTAATGGATTTTCTAAAGCAACATAGCCATAAAATAATATTAAACTACCATCAACTGAACCGCATTTATTTTTTTATAATTTAAACTTTAAATAAAATAAAATATGTCATTAACCCTAGACAAGGTTTTAAAATACAATCATGCTAAATGATACAAAAATACTAAGATATACAGTGAAAGCTAAAAGATAATTTCGAATAAATTTGAACAAATTCAGATTTTTTTAGCGAAACGCTCAAACACGTCAAATTTTAATTTTAGGAAAAAACATTTTTTGCTACTTTCACCCCCTAAACTGCAACCCTCTAGTAGGAATGAGACTCACCCCTAAAATCTTAAATGGAAAAAAGGCTCAGGTGATACCTAATTTGGAGATTACAATTACAACTGCCATGTTTGAAGTCTGCTATTATTTCGGTTGATATAACAACTGGTCAAAACATTGATTTTACACTTTAAACTAAGAAGATATAATAAGGGGTGAATTTACTCATAAAATTTAAAAGTGAATCACACCCTCACCAGAAAGCTTAATATGTAATTTTGAAGATTGTTTAACCCTTATTCTGCTATTATGCCTTTCAGTTTAAACAAGCTTGCTCTTACAGGTAATTTAATATTATATATTAGAAATATAAAAATCAAATTTGGCAAGGTGTCATATCTATGGAAATCATTTTAGAAACTTCAGACTTGGCAGCATTAGGTATCATTCAACCCTTCTTTCCATTTCAAATTTTGAGGGTGGATCTTACCTCTACTAGATAGTTGCAGTACAGGGGGTAAATGTGGAACAAAAATGTTTCTCCCTAAAATCAAAATTTGACATGTCTAAGCGTTTCGATAAAAAACCATTCGTTTCATATTAATCGAATTTATTCCGACTTTTGACCATCACTGTATATCCCGTTCTCCTTTTAGTAACATACTTAAAATAAATATGAATGTTTTAATTTTTGAAATATTATCTAAGTTTGCATTTTTTTAAATAAAACACCCTAAATTTAAATATTCCAAAAATTACATTTCTTATTGCGATTGTAAGTAACTATACAATAAGAATAGTAAAAATCTTTTCTCCTCTCCCTTAATTTTTTGAATAAAACAAAATATAAAGGTTAATTTGAATAAAAAGATGTCATTTAAACTACCCTTTGCCATAAAAATAATTTGTCAAGTGACCTAATACCAAGAAGACAGTAGCAATTTTTTATTTTCAAATGTAAAATAGAGTCATAAGACACCTCGTTTTAAAAGACTTTATGATTCTACATTCAACGCTACATCGTTTTTGGATATTAGCCTAGCCTTTTCAAACTTAGAACTGTTTAACATTTGGCTAAAATAGTGTAAAAACAATGAAGTTTTATTGTTATTGACAAGTAAATCTGGAACGGCTGAGCCGAATTTTAAAAAAGAAAGTGACGTTAAATAGAGTATTAAAGGATCTTTAAAACAAAACTGGTATGTAACCCTCCTTCCCATTTGAAAAAAAGTTATTAATGCTTTCTTACCACTAGGCCATGTGATAGTAAATATTTTTATGTCAAAGAGTAGGTATAGTATCACTTTTTACCCAAATTTTATCCAATTTCGATATCTTACCCTATTTAAAAGTTATTGCGAAGAAAACTTTTAAAAACCGCATTGTTTATACAAATTGGAGCTAAAATTTAATTAATCACTTGTAACTCTAAAACGAATAAACAAATGTTTAAAAATAAAGCGGTGATGAATGGGGAATAGAATGTTCCAATAGAATGTCCCTCTAAGATGTTCACATATGGGAAACTTTTATTATTATTAATTTTACGAAATAAAGTTATTTTTATTAAGAAGTTTTGCATAGTTTAATACCTAAAATGTAATTATTAGATATTCATTTTTTTAGTGGTTTATGAAATATCTGAGAAAATCAGTTGCTATACTAACCAAAACTAACCAAAGCTAAGACCACTGTGGAAAAACGAAAACAACATGAATTTATAAGAGAGAAAAAAGATCAAAAGAAATAATGGACAGAAAATTTTGTTATCATATTTATTTAAGTATATAAGTAATTAATTTTTATGTTATCATTAACTATTATAAAAATATACAGGCTGATTAAATTTAAATCAAAATTATTGCTAATTTTTTTATTAGTAGAGATACAAAGTCCATTAAATTGGTAAAATTGGAGTATTTTTCTGCTAATTAACGTGTTGCCAACTAAATGACAATTTAGCATTGAGTTTTCAATATATTCCAAAAAATATACTTTTTTAAATAGAACATCCCGTATTTTATATCACTATCTGAAAGATCTATCAAAAAACATTAAAATAAATCTTCATGTGTTATATCCAATTTTTAATAGTTTTAAAAATATAGCTATTCACAACAATTTAATACCAAACTGGCAATTTTAAAACAAAACACCCTGTATATTGTATTACCAGAAAATAATTATTTTAATTTTTTTAAAGGAAAATACCACATTTGATATGTCCATCCTTTATAGTTTTAAAAATACAGCCATTTAATTCTTATAAATAGTAGATATAATGTTTATTTTGTCTTCGGAACTAAACCTAGTGCTTATGCGTCATGAGTGTGACTGCAGCGTCAAAGAAAATATGAACTATTCCAACCTGTTAAAAGTATATTGTTATTCGTATATCAATAAAAGCAACAAACTTAAAGAAATATAAATAATAGTAAAAAGAATCCTTATAAAAAATAAGTGACTGTTTTATACTAATAGTAGTTTTGGTAAATAAATAAAGCAGCACGCCACTCGATTTAATTTCCTCTTGCATGGCTTCACTCGGAGCCAATAGCTTACAGTAATAGAAATTTATCATATCAAAAGTGGTATTTTCTTAAAATCCATTAAAATATCTATGCAATTTACAAGTAGTTTTATTTAAGGGGTTATATCCACTTAGAAAACCAAAAAAAAAAATATTAATGTGAAATTTTGTACACATAACAATATTTAAACATATTTAATTTGTCAAAAAAATATTTTAGAAGCCTCTGTAGCTGATGTCTGAGAGCTTCTCTAAAAAAGACGTTTTGCGGTGACCACTATCTCTGAACTAGATTATCAAAAATTAAAAACCTAAAGTATCTAGTTTCAGAAATGTATAATCTATAAATTAATCGAAGGAATAAGCAAAAAACATTTTTTTAACAAAATAGCGGTTTCTCAAACATATAAATTTAGAGCCCCTAATTTAAACCTTAAAATATTTATTAAAAGACAAATATTCATTGCATAAGAAAAACTTCGATAAATTTCTAAAAAATATTTCCAAGAAACTTGTGTCCAAATTTGAGACCCATGGGTTAAGTAGTTTTCAAGTTATCATGGTCACCAATTGTGTAAACACTGTTTTGAGAAAAACGCGTTTAAAGCTTTAAGAAACCTAAAAATTTGGTTGAAATTGTTTTACAAATACGCGCATCTCTCCTAAACTATTTGACGGATTAACTTCAAACTTTCTGAGAATATACTTGAATACATGTGCACTCGAAATATGCTTAATTTTTTTGTATATCGCAAGTTGATAATATAACCCCTTAAAAATGCCAGTTTACTGCGGAAAAAATACTAAAACTCTTTACCGATTTAACCGACTTCGTATTTCCATTAATAAAGAAGTTAGCATTAGTAACAACTTAAGTTTGTTCTCCCTGTATACAATAAAGATATATTGTATGAATAAAAATGATGAATTTGTAATTTATTAATAAGTATTGTTAAAAAAATAATAAAATAAAATTTTCAAATATTAATTTAATGTAACACTAATCTAGTTTTAACGTTATTTTTTTTCAATAATTTTAAATTATTCTTAAAACTTAAATATTTTAACTTAGAACACAAAGCATTCATGAAAAACTTCCATTGTGAATCCCTACCTATAAGGTCGAACACCCTGTACAATATAATAATGTATTTTTAAATAGGTATATTATAAAATTGTATGTTTTTTGTTAAATTTATATTATATTATTTTTAAATAATTTAATAAAATATCCTAAGTATCATTTATTCGTTTATTTTATTTTTATATCATGCTTTTTTTTCTTACTTTTGTTTATTGAATGAATTATTCTTGAAAGCTAAACTTTAATGTAATAAAATAAAATTTACGCATATATTATATATTTTAAGGTGAAATTTACAAATTAACATTTTAAAATGCCTGTTGAGCACTGTTATGAAAAGAAATTTTAAATTTTCTTCATATCTAACTTCGTTTTCGTTAAAACATTTTAAAGCCATAATAATTTCTTTTAAAAAATACTCATAGACGTTATGGTAAAAAGTTTCATTCAAAACTATTTGTTTTTGTATTGAACTATTATCCTTAAATACTGTCTTGCGTCGAATATAACCCCTCTTAGTCCGCAGGAGTGAGAGATATATAATTATTTAGTTTAAAAATAGAATTCGTAATTATAATAACTTTTTATACCGAATGCCCACAAGACCACTTTCCGGCTACCATTTTTTTATTTCTTTATGGATATTGACAAAATTTAGTAGGGTTGTTAGACTAACGAGAAGTAATTTTTAGGTGTATATGATAGGCTTTCACGACCTTCGGTTTCACCGGAAATTACTGAAACTGTTAATTTTTAAATAGGACACCCTGTATACTTTTGGTTTTTCGGATTTTCCAGGTCATTTTTAGTCGAAATACAATATTTTTAAAACAGATAGTAATAGATTTAAATTAAATTTGTATTTTTCATCTAAAGTGCCCTAATCATTCTAAAATCACTCCTTATACTTTACTTACTTTCAGAGAAATATGAAATTGATTTTATCTTTTAAAACTTTTTACTAAAGGGCCCTTAACTTCATTTATTTAGTTTTTTTCCTAGCTTCAAAACTAAAATGGGATAATATCGCCTTTATAATATATCTAAAAACAATATTGTAAATCAAATCCAAAAATGTAAAACAACTTTCCAACTTAACTATTTAATTCATTATTACTACATTATTATACCAAGTGGACATTTACAAAATTGCTTAAATATGGAGATTTCCAAACCAATTAATAATATGTAAAAAAATTATACCACGTGTCCAATTGTTATTAGGTTTTTATTTAAAATTTTCAAAATTATTGACCTAATTATTTCAAAAAATAACAATAAATTGGTGCAAAGTGTAAATACTGGTATGAAATAATAAATACATTCAATATACATGATTTCACAAAAACCTGTTTAAATAGAATAGTTATTTAGAATTTATTATTATTATTTAATACGAGATTTTTAAATTTAGAAATTGAATATGAAACAAGTTGTACATAGCCTTTTGTGGGCTTTATGTAAAGGTTATTTTTGTATTTTTCTTTTGTATGTTTCGACGATTACCTTTAAAAACTGTCTTGCGTCGAATATATCCCCTCTTAGTCCGCAGGAGTGAGAGATATAAAATTATTTAATTTAAAAGTAAAAATGACTAAAATATTTTTATTACAGATGTTTGTTATTTAGATTATCTTAAAAAAATTTATTACCGCCCTAATACCATGTTATTTTGGGGAAAATTTTCGACACTTGGCAACATTGTTCTTCACACAATTGAAAAACTTATTCTTTCGAAACAAGATCAGTTTTACTTCTACTAGTTCGGTAATCCTAATGATCTGATTACGTGACGGAAGTCCTTTGAAATATTAATAAACATTCAGAATGAACTTAGTCACATAAATCTCAAAAGAATGATAATTAAGTCTCGAAATAATAAGCCTAAAGTGAAAATTGTCATAAATTGCTGTATTCCTTTTTATGTTTTAGAACCGCCCGAAACCGTTCTTGAACTGTCAAGAGTGTCAAAACTGTTAAATATTCAATAAACTGCAATTAAAAGGAACACTTTTATGTCGTTCCGGGCGGTTCTAGACCCTAAAAGGAATACACCAAATGTCTACACTATGCATGTGACAGTGTTGCCAATGTGATGAAAAAAATTAAGTTTTTAGGAATTACTTGGGAAGAATGTTGATAATATTTTTACAACAGGGTGGACAAAAGCGCAAGCGTCGAATATATTTCTTGTT